>JAFVLL020018302.1:0-69692 GCA_021397915.2 Tor tambroides | reverse complement strand
AGTCTATATATATATATATATATATATATATATATATATATATATATATAGGCCAGATTATAGCCTATAAAAACTCTTTTGGTAAATGTTAGTTTTTCAGGATTTTTTAATTTATTTTGCCTTTATAGTTGCTGTAGACTTTACTCGATTGTTAAAATGTTTAAAAAAAAAAGTTGATTGTTAATCAAAAATTTATCATTAAACTGCTGTATTCAAGTCATTTTTTATACTTATGTTATATAGGGTATGTTGTTGGCTAGCCTACATTTATTTCTGTTTATTTACATGACAATAATTTCTTAACAACATTTACAAACTGTAACTTTGCGAACAAGACATTCCTGTTTTCTTGTTTACCGTGTATTCCCAAAGTTTTGGTGTGGAGTAATTCCATTGTGCCTTTTCAATGACTTCTCAGCAGTCGGATACAGATACTCTGAGCGCTTCCCCACTGTTTAATTGGGCTAAAATTGGTCTACTTTGTGCTCCAAAGAGTCAAGAGCCCCGAGGCCATCTATACATCATCTCAGCAAGACATCCGCGATTAAGTACTCATTTTTTTCAACATCCCCTTGATGTCTTGGTGTCAGCTTGACCACATGACTTCTAAGGGGTTGGTTTTGATTGGTCCGAGAGTTCCCCAGGGGAACATTCCGACCAATCAAATCGAGGCTCCTGTAAGTCAGCTGGAAGAGCGCGCACGCTGATTGGAGGAGCGCGATTTGCGAACTATTATAAGTGTACCTAGGGAGCGCAGGACCACAGCCTGTTAGAAATTGTTGGGACAACTTGCGGCGGATGGTTCACGATGAATCCTCCTAAGGGACCCGTTGAAACGACAGCTCAAGAGAAATCGGACTCGGACAGCGAGGAAAGTCAAAAGCCGAGAGATGTGACCACCGACACAGGACATAAAGTGAAGAAGACTTACCTCCCGTTCAGTGTTGAATCCCTGATGGCCAAATCCAGCTGCCAGGTCGCTTGTTCCCCGGCGAGACTGGGACTGGGACAGGACTTAGTAAGGACTTACTTTGCAGAGAAAACCAAAGTTTCTGTGGACAGTTTGTCAAGCGTTTCGGATAGCCTAAACGAGGACAGTGAAGAATTAAGCGATAAGGAACAGAGCACTTGGTCAAACTCCTCATCTTTCACATCTCCTCCTCGTAAGTGTTTCAGCTATTTACAGTCATAACTGAGTTTTATTTTCTTTCAAAACAGCGTAAATATAATAATGCATAATCACCTTCACCTTCATTATTCACAGATAGTATACTACATTTATGTTTTGAATAGGCCCTATACTTTTGTATATTTAGAAATTCTTTAATCGTTTGAAAATAACACATTTTTATTATCAATAAATAATAAACCATTTTATTGAAAAATATTTTCAATGTTATTGGTACCTTTACCAAAATGACAAAACAAGTAAAATTTGCCAGTAAAAACTAGCGCTTGCAAGGCAGCCAAAGGTTAAAGTTTGTTTATAAAATTATTTAAATGTTAGTTTTATGTTATAGAAAGAAAGAAAGAATAATATTTAAAAAATAAATAATAATCTATATTTAGACATTTTAACCATAACACCTTTCTCACTGCTAAATAGAGAACTGCTAGAGTTGGGCTACTATAATAATAATAGTCTACAAACAACAACGACAACAAAAATATTTATCTATTAAATATTAAACAACTGCAATACTAATTAATAATTAATCAGTAAAAGTAAATCATAATTTATTTAAAAAACATTATACTTGCTATTGTGAAATGACAATTTAAAAAAATATATTTGCATACAAAATCTGTTTGGCAACAAAATAATAAAGTTAAAGTGTTTTTTTGTTTGTTTTTTTTAAATACAGATTTCAGATAATTTTGCAAGAAAGAAAGAAGGGTTTTCAGAAATGCACGACGAAGAAAGACAAAGGCATTTGGAGACTTTTTCGTATTTCTAACGAAATTTTTTTTATGTATATTATTTCGCCGTTTCCTCCAGGTCACCCGAGCCCAACGCCGTGCACCTTACGCAAGCACAAGACTAATCGCAAGCCGCGCACGCCCTTCAGCACCTCCCAGTTGCTGTCCCTGGAGCGCAAGTTCAGACAGAAACAGTACCTCTCCATCGCCGAGCGGGCCGAGTTCTCCAGCTCCCTCAACCTCACCGAGACTCAGGTCAAGATCTGGTTCCAGAACAGGAGGGCGAAGGCCAAGAGACTTCAGGAGGCCGAGCTGGAGAAGTTCAAATGCGCCTCCAAGCCGCTTCTGGCCCCCTTCGCGCTGCCCTTCCCTCTGGGATCCCCATCATCTCTGTACGGACCTCCAGCCTCTTTCCCGCGGCCCATTCCGATGCCAGGACTATTTAACGGACCCGTGTCCTATGGGATGTATTATTTGTCTTAAAAACATTAATCAGACGGCTTCTTCCACTTTGAAATGACTTGCGCAAATATGAACGTTTACACGAAATTCACAGGGAAAATTAGGCTACTATAATAGCGCTGGTAATTGCACAAATAAGTGCTGTATAGCTTTAACGAACAACATGTACTTTTGTAGGCTAATTCATTTGAGGAACAGTTTCTAATTACTCTTGGTTATTAGGCCTACGGTAATTAATTATAATATCATCACGGACACGGTAATGCCACGTTTTAACCCAATTCCCTAAAGCCACATGAAATCGCGGAAGGAGGCTGCTGTATATTTTGTCGTGTTTTATTCTTCGTGTTGTATATACTGACGTGCTCTTGTGGAGCAGGTATATGTGTAACTCTTTTAAGATCATCTGACACGGAGGTTATCCGTCAGAAGAAGTACTTATTGGCCTTATGTTGGAAGTGCCTTGAAAGACCAAATATTTATTAGTCTAAAATAAAATAAAAAATATTCTTTCTTAAGTTTATCCGTTTCCCTTTTGTTATATCGTCTTATTTCTGAAAGCCTATTATTGTCTTTGTAGTAGCCTATTTGGCACTGATAAAACAATTTTATTTCTGTCATTCGATTTTATTTATAGGCTACTAATATTTATTTATTTTTATTTATTCGATTTTATTTATACTTATTTAAATTTGCACATTTTGGAAATAGGCTTCATAAAACCTGCAGGCATTGATCCACATAAACGTGCGGAATATTAAATATAAATGGTGCTCCGTTTTATAAACCGCCAAAGCTTTCTTCACCCTTCTCGCACAATAATTATCTAAAATAGTCAGAGTACAATTTGCATATTAACTAATCATAAATGTAGTACTTAAAAATTAAAGAGAAAAATTAGTAGACTTCTCACATTTACACCCAATTTTAGAAGTTTTTAACTATATCTATCTATCTATCTATCTATCTATCTATCTATCTATCTGTCTGTCTGTCTGTCTGTCTGTTTGTTTTGTCAAGATAACAAGTGCCATCAGTCGAGATTTGAAGTTAACATTAACTTTTAAAATAATGTTTTTTTAAATTCAGTTTAATTCAATTTCATGTTATTTTGTTGGACAAAATCACAGGGAAAATTACTATTTGGTCAGATTTACGTTACATAAGTGTTCTTGTTTATTGCATAATGAATAGGCCAACATGTAGGCTACTTATGCAATTATTTTGAGGAGCTAGTTTATTATTTTATTTTATTTTTATTTTTTTGTTTTGTTTTGAGCATTAGTAGCGAAAAAGCTCCAACCTCGACTCTTACCCTGTGTCTATTTGTCTATTGTCCAGGAGATGGCGCCATCTGAAACTCTTTGACAGGCATTACTATCTATTTGAGCCACTTCAGCCTTGAACTACCAAGTTTTCAGTTGACACGTGACACCTATACAAGAAAAGAAAAGAAATGATGCAGCAGTAGCTATCCTTGCTATCCTTTTTAATGAGTGACAAACACAGAAAAAATCCTTATAGCTAACCTAATAAGATATCTGTCTCAAAAAATTTGACTGATGCTGTCAATGAGTCATTTAAAAGCATCTAAGTAACAAGGAAACGCAATAAAGAATATGTGCCTTTATACCTTATTTTGGTTAGCCGTTATATTGAATTCGACGCTGTTGAAAACGAGGCTCACAACTTTCAAAACTGTTTTATGGAGTTTATGTCCACTGAAAGTTTTACTCGGATTTTCAAAAAGACGTTTCGTCGGCTGAACAATCCCCTCACAGCATCGTTTTCATTCCCGCCAAAAATTAAATATGGCACCACACTGATTAAGGTCTATTATCTGATCTCAATTTTCTAACCTCAGATGGTACTTATTATTCATTATTATCTAAAATGATATCTCTCAGTTATTTGTTCATTTTGTGTGACCTCTGTACAGGTTGTACCTTGTAGGAACACAATAGACACTTCTTGACTGCTTTTATTGTTGCTTGCAAAAAGTTATTCATCATTGCTGTTTGTAACATTTTTGTTGCAATTCGTTGTTACATTTGCCTGCTGAGCCTTTAAGTGTTCAGTACAATTTCATATAATCACACCACCAAGGTTACAGAAAGGTAGAGTTCAGCTAAAGCGCAAGTCTTTAATGATTCTGATTACAGGTTTGTTGGCTAGTTGCAGAGGTCAGTCCTACAGCACACAGCCTTCACTTCTGGAGCGAGCAAATAACTCCAGCAGGCCGACATGCTTATACAGGAACGGATAGAAGGAGGAGCTGTGGAAACAATACAAATAAGTGTTCTGTACTATCTGTTTAAGCGCTGTGATGATTGCTGAACTCACCCGTTAAACCAGCCCTAAATGTGATGTTTCCACAGGCCGTCATGTGGGAAAGACATGTCTGTACTGATGGAGTACAGGGGTCCCCGTTCCCTTTGGAAACACACAGGTTACACTTCAGTGCCATTCCTTTGGATGATAAGAGGGCAAGATCTGAGACAGAAAAAGAGAAAAATATTAGTGATTGAAGAAAATATGTTACTTGCATATAACACAAAAATAAAGGTTCCAAAATGTAGGGTTTTTGCAGAGATGCCATTGAAGGACCATTTTTTGGTTCCCCAAAGAAGCTTTCAGTGAACCGATCAGTGATCAGTGAAAAAAATTATTTCAATAATCAGTGAAAACTTCTTAAAAGGACCATTTTTCTTAGTCTGAAGAATATTTGAATAATCTGAAGAACCCTTTTCCCACTATAAAGAACTTTTTGTGGAATGGAAAGATTCCATGTTAAAGGTTCTTTATGGAACCATAGAACAATCACAGCGTTTTCGTGAAAAGTTTCAAATTTGAAAAGTTGGACCAGATATAATAATTTAAATAAACAATCAGGCTTACCATGAGTAAGAAGCAACAGGATACAAACAGCGCAAAACGGCTTCATTTCTTACAAAAAAGATGACTGCTGAAGGACGTTTCTCACTCTGTAAATGGAATCAAGTGGACTGATACACTTTTAAACAGTCAGTGGGAGGTTTCTCCTATCCTGAAATGTGCGTCATTACTAATCTTAAGTAATGTGATAGTTAAATGGACATGAAAATGTCTTGTAAAAGAGAATCTACATACATATTTTAACTTAAGATTTATGTGGAAACTAGACGCTTCTCTCTCTCTCTCTCTCTCTCTCTCTCTCTCTCTCTCTCTCTATATATATATATATATATATATATACAGGTGCTGGTCATATAATTAGAATATCATCAAAAAGTTGATTTATTTCACTAATTCCATTCAAAAAAGTGAAACTTGTATAATGTATACATTCATTCCACACAGACTGATATATTTCAAGTGTTTATTTCTTTTAATTTTGATGATTATAACTGACAACTAATGAAAACCCCAAATTCAGTATCTCAGAAAATTAGAATATTGTGAAAACGTTCAATATTGAAGACACCTGGTGCCACACTCTAATCAGCTAATTAACTCAAAACACCTGCAAAGGCCTTTAAATGGTCTCTCAGTCTAGTTCTGTAGGCTACACAATCATGGGGAAGACTGCTGACTTATGCTGTCCAAAAGACGACCATTGACACCTTGCACAAGGAGGGCAAGACACACAAAAGGTCATTGCAAAGAGGCTGGCTGTTCACAGAGCTCTGTGTCCAAGCACATTAATAGAGAGGTGAAGGGAAGGAAAAGATGTAGAAAAAAGTGTACAAGCAATAGGGATAACCGCACCCTGGAGAGGATTAGAAACAAACCCATTCAAAAATGTGGGGGAGATTCACAAAGAGTGGACTGCAGCTGGAGTCAGTGCTTCAAGAAACCACTACGCACAGACGTATGCAAGACATGGGTTTCAGCTGTCGCATTCCTTGTGTCAAGCCACTCTTGAACAACAGACAGCGTCAGAAGCGTCTCGCCTGCAAAAAGGACTGGACTGCTGCTGAGTGGTCCAAAGTTATGTTCTCTGATGAAAGTAAATTTTGCATTTCCTTTGGAAATCAGGGTCCCAGAGTCTGGAGGAAGAGAGGAGAGGCACAGAATCCACGTTGCTTGAGGTCCAGTGTAAAGTTTCCACAGTCAGTGATGGTTTGGGGTGCCATGTCATCTGCTGGTGTTGGTCCACTGTGTTTTCTGGAGGTCCAAGGTCAAATACAGCCGTATACCAGGAAGCTCTTTGTAGCACTTCAAGCTTCCTGCTGCTGACCAACTTTGTTGGAGATGCAGATTTCCATTTTCCAACAGGACTTGGCACCTGCACACAGTGTGCCAAAGCTACCAGTACCTGGTTGGGTTTAAGACCATGGTATCCCTGTTCTTAATTGGCCAGCAAACTCGCTTGATCTTAACCCCATAGAAAATCTATGGGGTAGAAGAGGAAGATGCGATATGCCAGACCCCACAATGCAGAAGAGCTGAAGGCCACTATCAGAGCAACCTGGGCTCTCATAACACCTGAGCAGTGCCAACAGACTGATCGACCCATGCCACGCCGCATTGCTGCAGTAATTCAGGCAAAAGGGAGCCCCAACTGTTATTGAGTGTTAAATATGTCATGTTTTTTCATGTTCATACTTTTCAGTTGGCCAAGATTTCTAAAAATCCTTTCTTTGTATTGGTCTTAAGTAATATTCTAATTTTCTGAGATACTGAATTTGGGGTTTTCATTAGTTGTCAAAATTAAAAGAAATAAACACTTGAAATATATCAGTCTGTGTGGAATGAATGTATACATTATATAAAAGTTTCACTTTTTGAATGGAATTAGTGAAATAAATCAACTTTTTGATGATATTCTAATTATATGACCATGCAGCACCTGTATATAAATATAACATGTATTATATGTAGGCTATTATATTTAACATATGTATAATACATATATTAAGTGTGTGTGTGTACCTGTTTTTTCTATCCTGGTGGGGACTTAAACCTGAATACACAGACTCATGAGGACCTGTGTCACGGTGGGGACCTAAATTGAGGTCCCCACGGGTAAACAAGCTAATAAATCACACAGAATGAAGTTTTTTGAAAATCTAAAAATGTAGAAAGTTTCCTGTAAGGGGTAGGTTTAGGTGTAGGGTTGGTGTAGGGCGATAGAAAATACAGTCTGTACAGCAAAAAAACCATTACGCCTATGAGAGTCCCCACAAGGATAGCAAAACGCGTGTGTGTTAGCAAAATCAACCATTTCTATTGCTGTATGATGAAGCATGCATATTCTAAAGAGATTTTACAATGTTACATTTTTTCCTAGAATTACTAATGAGTTGTTACATTTGTGCAGCAGCAGTGTGAGATCTGTTCATTATTTGTGAAACATCACAAATGCATCATTCACTGATGGTACATGACGACCCAAGACTGTAACGTGGTGTAGTTCATTTTTATCAGCACAAATAAATGCCAAGGTCACACAAAGTCAGTTCAGCAATGTTTGTACTATTTGCCATTATTTAATAAAAAATAAATGACAGGAATGACATTTTGTTATTGTCATTCCCATTGCTATAAACTAACAAACAGAAGAGACTGGAAAAGCGTATAGTGCCAGACCAATGAAGTGCATAAACTTATGGCGGTTTGCACCTATGCACTTTATTTGTGGCCTCTGGACAATAAATTTATATGAGCAGTTTGGACTATTTTTCGTGTGCGGGTCTTATTTTTGATATAAACTCACAAACAAAAGAATGAGCTGCTCAGTACATTTTTATGTCGTGTTGTCAAAATTAGGGTTAGTGGCAATGTAAATTATGAATACATGAAAAGGTTTATGAGTCATATTTTAGGCTAGCTAATTTCAATGAGTAACTAAATTTACCATTGTTGTTCATAACTGATGAAAGAGACAAATATGATTCAAGAATGTAATAAAAAAAAACTGCTCACTGTAAAGTGATGGTTTACTCAAAAATCATTTACTTAGGTTGTTCTTCTGTGATACTGAAGAATGTCTCAAGAATGAAGAAGGTGTGCAGGGAGAAAAAAACAAACAAACATTCAGCAATAAAGAGAGAAGAAGCAGTGTGATGTAGTGAGGCTAACTACACTTTATTCAATGCAGTACAGTATCAGGTGACTCCTCTGAACCAGCACACAAGAGACATACATCAGTGTAACGTTCAACATACAGTCACGTAAAGAGAAAAATAAAATAAAACTATAATTAATAGCTATGTTTCATGTTTATGTTTTAAGTTTTGGTGGCTGTTGTTTGTATATTTCTCCATTTCCCCTTTCAACTCATATTCGTCTCAAATATGAGTCACTGAGAAATGTGATACTTGACATGCTGAGGAAATCGTGAAGCAACGTGACTGCCAACAGCACTGGCTTTATGTGCAAGGATGTACTTAAAAACATATTTGAATAAAGCTTATGAAAAAGGTTGTCGCGCTACATAACATCACTCCCTTTAAGTGCTGCTGAAAGTATTTTACAAAACCCCAAACACAAATAAAAAATATATTATTGCAAAATAATTTGTTAATACTGTAGATACATGACACTGTATTCTCACATATTATACATAATCATAATAAACCCTGTAAATGTAAGATTTTCCATATCAGTTAAAAGAACGTACAATAAATTCCTCCAAGAGGATGATTAAGAGAAAGTCCTTCTGAAACCTTAAGTTAAAAGCATAAAAACAGAAAAGAAAAACACTGTTAAATCTATTTTCCCTGCTATGACAGTGAACTGAGCTGAACAAAAATGTATCTCAAGTTCCCTTCGCCAAGCATACATTAATTAAACAAATGATCATTTCAATACACACTATACTGCGAGCGATGGAGCACCTTCATATATTATCATATTATTTTAATAGTTGGTAATTAAAAACAAGTTCAAAGAACAACATTAAAGGGACAATTCACCCAAAAACTAACATTGTCATAATTTACTCTCCTTCATATTGTTGCAAACCTGTACTTTTTCTTTCATGAAGAAAAATAAATAAATAAAATAATTTTACTGAGATGCTGAATCATTTCCATATAATGAAAGTGGTTGGAAGCTACAAAAATGACAAAACATTCTCAGCTACAGCTTTAAAATCTCAGTTACGTTCATGTATATTAAAATATGGCAAATCACATTGGGTGTCACATTAGGTTTTATTTCAGTGATGCTAAGTGTCTTCAAATTTGACCACAACACAGTATTTGAGTATTTTAGGGAGTTAGAAATTAATCATTAGTAGTTAACTTAATCCTGAATTTGGAACAACCTGAGTGTGAGCAAACAATGCTTATTTTCATAAATGGGTGAATTATCGCTTTAACTGTGCAAAAGAACAGATGGATATTCTTTCAACAGCACTTTTGGGAGAGACATAAACAGTCTGTAGTGACTCTTCTGTACTAATTCACGACCGTATTCGGAGAAACAAGATACAACAGCCTCTGTTGTGCACTTCCACTAACACTAGGGGACACTAAAGAGAACGAGAGGAAGAAAAACAACAAGAAATGGAAGCCAATGTACTGTAAAGAAAGCGTTCCCATCTTATCTTCTTCCGCCTCACCATTAGTGTCAGTTTCCGTGACGGAGCAGTCCAGATGGTTAAGGGTTTCAAACCGCTTTCAGCCGCTCATTCCTGCTAAATTCTAACATAAAATGACACGATTTTCAAACTAAACCTGATATCTCTTTCTTTAGGCTGGAATTTTCGGTGCAGAAATCTGTTCACATGTTCCGTTTTAAAGGGATAGTTCACCCAAAAATGAAAATTATGTCATTAATTACTCACCCTCATGTTGTTCCAAACCCGTCATCTTCAGAACACAAATTAAGATATTTTTGATGAAATCCGAGAGCTCTCAGACCCTCCATAGACAGCAACACAACTGCAATGTTCCCAGGTACAGAAACGTAACAAGGACATTGGTAAAATAGTCTATCGTAAATAATTTTACAAAGCTACGAGAATATTTTTGTGGGCAAAGAAAACAAAAATAATGACTTTATTCAACAATTCTCCCCCTCATCCCATCTGCCGCGGTGCAATGCGACGGGATGTGGAAGAGAAGAATTGTTGAATAAAGTAATTATTTTTGTTTTCTTTGTGCACAAAAAGTATTCTCGTAGCTTCGTAAAATTACGGTTGAACCACTGATGTCACATGGACTATTTTACCGATGCCCTTTCTACGTTTCTGGGTCTCAGAACAGAGCTCTCAGATTTCATCAAAAACATCTTGATTTGTGTTCTGAAGATGAACGAAGGACTTTCGGGTTTGGAACGACATGAGGGTGAGTAATTAATGACAGAATTTTCATTTTTGGGTGAACTATCCCTTTAAGGTCCTGACTATTTTCCTTAATTTCGTGCTTATTTTGTTTAGCTCACTAATCAGCATACAGTATTTATAGACATAAGATGTACAGCATGCGCTCTCTCTCTCTCTCACACACACACACACACACACACTCGCTCACAGAAAATGATCCGATATTACGTGTGTCAACATCTGTAGAGTTCAGTGAAGTATTATACAACGGGAAAGAGGAAGACGAGCAGGAAACGAATGGATAATGTCACTCCTTCAAAGGTGGTGGAAAACAAAGAGGTACACAGCAGCATACAGCTTATACATACAACATATCTGCCCAATACTGAGGGAAAGGCAAAATTCATTAGCATATATTTCACATCAGTCTACAGAATGTACACAAACCCTGGAAATCAGTCCATGCCGTTAAAGATTTGGTCATATTGACCAGTCAGAAACCAGCTTTCTTGTATCCCACCTGCGCCGTCTGTGTCAGCTCATATTCAGAGTCTTTGTCTCTACCCATAGGTGACAAGGAAGGGGCCTGAGACAATTATAAAAGAAGCAGCGGCTACAGCATACTGATTTCCCTTTAAAAAATGTCAAAGTAGACATATGAAAACTTATTTGTATGTGTAACGGTTTATATAAGTGTATATATAGAGAAAAAGAGAGACAGAGAGAGAGAATTGTTAAACATCACCGCAGATAATCCTGAGGTGGTGTTTCTGAGCCCTCGATTCGTCCTTTAGAGCAATAAATAAAAAATAATAAAAACAAAGACAATGATTGGGGGAAGGTTTGGTTTGGTGCATCCATCATATCATGAGCTTTTCGGTTAGTTTTAGCCACGCCTTTGACCCTGGGAGTGGGCGTGGCTAATAAGCAGCAGCGTAAAAGTGGCCCATTGACGGGTGGATGGGGTTCAAGTTGAAGGATTAGGGGCGGCAGAGGCAGCGTTGGTGTTCAGACCACGATCACCAATGTTGGCACCTGGAACAGTAAGAGAAGGTTATAAAGAGGTGGTGAGGACAGTCTTGGGGTTTGTGAGAGGCCAAAGGTGAAAAACCAACCTGTTGCAGCCAAGGCAGACTGAGAAGAGTTTTCCGCCTGGTTCTGAGCATGTGCAGGAATAAGTACGGAGGCCAGCGAGGGGTTACTGGACAACTCTGATGATTAAATGCAATGGATATTAGTGAAAACACATTTACACTAACATTCAAAAAAAAGTTTGGGGCCAGTAAGATTTTTTGTTTTTGAATGAAATCTCGAATTTACAGACAGTAAAAACATTTTAATGTTACAAAAGATTTTGATTCTAATAGATTCTCTGCTTAATCCATTTATTCATCAAAGAAAAATGAAAAATTGAAAAATTCAGTTTTAACAAAAAAAATTAAGCAGCAAAACTGCTTTTAACATTGATGCTGCTCAAGAAACATTTCTTACTATCAGCTCGTCATATGTGAGCTTGGACCACAAAACCAGTCATAAGGGTCAATTTTTTGAAATTGAGATTATACATTATCTGAAAGTTGAATAAATAAATTTTCCATTGTTGTATTGGTTTGTTAGGATGGGACAATATTTGACTAAAATACAACTGTTTGAAAATCTGGAATCTGAGGGTGCAAAAAAATCTAAATATTGAGAAAAACGCCTTTAAAGTTGTCCAAATGAAGTTCTTAGCAATGCTACTAATCAAAAATTAAGTTTTGATATATTTACGTTAGGAAATTTACAAAATATCTTCATGGAACATGATCTTTACTTAATGTCCTAATGATTTTTGCATAAAATAAAAATTAATAATTTTGACCCACACAATGTATTGTTGGCTATTGCTACAAATATACCCCAGCGACTTAAGACTGGTTTTGTGCTCCAGGGTCACATATTAGAATGATTTCTGAAGGATCATGTTTGAAAATGTATTCAAATAGAAAACACTTATTTTAAATTGTAATAATATTTCACAATATTTCTGTTTTTACTGCATTTTTGACTTTCAAAAACGTTTTAAAACTATTGCCGACCCCAAATATTTGAATGATGGTGTACATTTGCTATTAAAATCAGTTAATACTTGTTACAATACATCAAAAAGATTAAATCAATCATGGTCATTTGTGCAGCATACCCTGTGTAGTGAAATTAAACAGCACAGGCCTCTCTCTTCCATTCGGGAGCTTGAGGTTGGGCTCACGGAGCTCGTCGAAGAAAGTGTGAGCGCAGGCCTCCAGAGGAGTGAATCGGGCCGTAGGCGTGTACTCCAACAATCGGGAACACAGAGCTATCGCCTCCGGAGGGGTCCGGGGCCGGAAAACCTAACATATGGACAACAACGCAGGACTTTTCAATGCTTTATACAAACTTTTATTTAATAATTTAAACTTTTAACTGTACAAAATGCTTTTTTTTTTTTTGGAAATAGATTTATACTCTATTTTAAATAAGTCACAGGTGAGCAATTAAAGTGCATCTGTGTTCATAGAAAAACTCAGACTCATAAGATAAAATGTAAAATAAGACGGTTGTAAAGACCAGAATCACAGTCTAGAATTAAATTGATAAAAGTGATAAAAAAAGCCTGAAACACACGGAAACACTCATGCTAACCTTAGTCCACGGGTGTGCCTTTATCTGTGGAAACTTGAATTCAGTGTAATTTGGGTTCATCTCCCGGATCTGCTCTCGTGTAGGAGTTCCCAGCACCTGGAGGAAACAAGTTCTCTTATTCTGTTGCAATTCAAATATATAGTCCACACCACAACTATTACAACTATATACAGAGGAACAATGTAGTTGGAATCACTTTCAGAGTGATTTTTTTCGACAGCTTTTCAAAAACCTTCCTACTTTAAAACACACTGCAACTGCTGAAGTGCATGCTCAGAATAAATGTTATCGTCCATTGGTTGGTTATAACACTAGAATTACTTTTATTAATATTATTAATACTAGAAAAGTGCAAAATGAGACACTTTAGCAAAAACAAAAGTTGAAGCAATCAAAATTTTTTAATTACTTATGAAACTCATGCAACACACATGCTTCCATACCTTGATGATTTCAACGAGCTGATCGACGCCACTGTCACCAGGAAAAATCGGCTGTCCAAGCAGCAGCTCGGCCAGTACACAGCCCGCCGACCAAATGTCTGTATGGAAACATAGGTAAACACTGAATATTACAACACTTACTCTTCTTACAACAAAGATTAGCAGCACAAATGTATTCAATCACATTTCATTAGCATGTCTCAGTGTTGTTTTTAAGTTCTTTTAGCATTACACAACAACTTTGTTGGTGTTGTAGTTTACTGAAGCATTTAGAAATCGCTGCAATGGATTGTTGATGCATGTAGTTTTAACCATGAAATCATGCAAATTAATTCATTTTAAATCCTATATCACTTAATATGTCTGAAACAGCAAATAGTCAAACTGATTTTTTTTAAATAAATTAATACTGTTATTCAGCAAGAACGCATTACATTTATCAAAAGTGACAGTAAAGACATTAATAATGTTATAAAGATTTCTATTTCAAAGAAATGCTGTTCTTTTGAACTTTCTATTCATTAAAGAATCCCGAAAGAATCCCATTAAAGAATCCTGTCCGAGGTCTTCCGTCTGCTCGCCACCAGAGGTCACCTTTGCATTATATTGACTCCACACCACACAAACTGTTACATGTCACCCTGGACTACATTTCCCATGTTCCATTGCACTGATTATGCACTCACCTGCAGCCAATCACACACACTTTAATATGAGGCCCTAACCAGGGCCAAGTATTGTTTAGTGTTTAATCGCTCTCCATAACAACAGGAAGAAGTTACATTTTAAAATATATTAAAATAGCAACAGTTATTTTAAATGGCAAGAATATTTCACAATATTCCTATTTTACTTTATTTTTGATCAAATAAATGCAGCCTTGGTGAGAATAAGTAACTTTCAAAAACCCATTAAAAATCCCATATATATATATATATATATATATATATATATATATATATATAAATCTATTTAGCTATTTATTTATTCTATTTGTTTTGACAGCACAGCACAAAGACAATGATTTACTAAATGTAACACTCAAGCTAAAATGAATTTATTGCACAATATTATCTGAATTAAGTCCTGTTTATATTATGACTGCAAACTGCAACAGGACAGGATTTTGTATGATACTGAATCTTTTTGTTAAATAGAGTTGGCATTAGTACGCCAATGCTGGTGGTGGAGTTTAAAAAGTTTTACAATAAAAAGAGCATTAGATTACCTATGCTGGAAGTGTAGTCCGTGGCTCCGAAAATGAGCTCAGGGGCTCTGTAGTAGCGCGAGCAGATGTAGGAAACATTAGGCTCACCACGCACCAGCTGCTTAGCACTGCAGGAGACAGAAAGAAACAGACCAAAAGCGAGACACAGACAGAGAGAATTAGACATAACCAGAAATTACACCAACACGCGTCTACATCAAAACAGCCATCATCATTGGACACATTATCATCACAAGAACAATAATCACGATCATTATCGCCAAACACTAACTACATCCAAATGTTTGTTAACTACAGAGGAACAAAACTTTAAAAAAGTTCAAGAAGTTTAAAGCAGTTTAATCAAAATCAGTCATAGATTTAGATCAGAATGCTCAAAGCTAAATGTGTCTGATGATGGGATTTGATCCATGAAATAGTCACTTTCACACGAGACTTGTTCAGTTGCTGTAAAGTTGCCAGATGAAGTTTTCCAGTAAAGGTACCACATCACACAAGCAACGTCTTTCTTTCACATATTCCTCATTCACTCAACCAACTTCACGAAGTGCATCCTGGGATGCTTTTGAGTTAATATTGTGTATATGATGGACACTTGTTGCATGCTTTTCTTTCACTATTCACTCCAAATTATCAGTTTTTAAAGAAACATACAAAGCATTTTAAAAGTACTTTTTTATGCTCATCATGGCTGCATTTATTTGATCAATAAATCAGTAAAACTCTGAAATATTTTTCCAATTTAAAATAACTGTTTTGAATTTGAATATATTTTAAAATCTAAGTCATTCCTGTGATGCAAAGCTGAATTTTCAGCATCATTCCTCCAGTCTTCAGTGTCACATGATCCTTCAGAAATCATTCTAATATGCAGATTTGTGCTCAAGAAACATTTCTTATTATTATCAATGTAGAAAACAGTTGCGCTGCTTCATATTTTGTGAAAACTGTGATCCAGAACTTTTATATGAAATATAAATATTCTCTAACAAGGTCTTTTCTGTCACTTTTGGGGAATAATAGTATTAATTTCACCTCAAAAATGTTTTTTTTTTTTTACTGATGCCAAACTTTTGAATGATAGTGTATGCACAATTTTCTTTATGTCAGTTAACAAAAGGTTTTATAGATTATGAGCATCAATACAGAACCTCAGGCAACGTTTCAACATTGTTTTACTCAAGGACTTGAAATGAACAAGTGCTGTTAACTTTCCAGCAGATGTTATATGCATGACAGCACCTAATTTCCCCATCTCACCTTCCAAAGTCACAGAGTTTGAGTACAGCTGTCTCTGGGTCGAGCAGGAGGTTCTGCGGCTTGATGTCTCGATGGCAGATCCCATACGAGTGGATGTACGCCAAGCTGCGGAACAGCTGGTACATGTATAGCTGAAAACACACAAACAGTGACTTTAATACAGCAGAATTTGCAAGCTGAGATCTACAAAATATTCCACCGTAAAGGTCAGAACGGAACAAAGTCATGGTGCAAACACTCATGAAAACAAAAAAATCCTGCTCATACATCCAGCCAGTATATCTAAACTAGCAAGACCACCATGATTCACCAAGTTACACCACAAAGTCCATGCTACTAGTTGACTGGTTTCACTAAGTAAGTTCTGCAGCTTTGGTTCATGAGCTGGACCAGCAACAAACCAACTTATACCTGCATGGAAAATTCACATGTCTTCAGAATAGCGAATAATGACAGATTCTATTAACAGATGTTACCTTCACATAGACCATGGGCAGATTCTGCTTGGCTCTGCTGTAGTGTCTGGCCACTCGGTACACGTTTTCAGGCACATAGTCCATCACCAAATTCAGATACACCTCATCCTTCTGTGGGTGTGAAGAAAGGAAGGATGAAGTGAGGGATTGACAAGAAACAGAATGGAAGTCAATGGGAACAAAAACTGATTTAGGTTCCAATCTTCTTTTGACATGAATGACATGAGGGTAAGTGAATAATGACAGAATTATCATTTTTGGTCAGAAAAGCATGACACAGATGTGTGTTTTTATTTGCTTTCTATACAACAGAATCGCTAGATTATTCCAAAATAAATATGCATTACTATGTGGTTACATAATATATAAGTCATTTTTAGTTTAATTTTAAATATAACATACCATTACAGTGATATACACTATTGCTCAAAAGTTTGGGGTCAGTAATTTGTTTCTTTGAAAGAAAGAACACTTTTATTCCGCAATGGCATATTAAATTGGTCAAAAGTGACAGCAAAGACTTTTATATTGGACAGTATTTCAATCAGTGATGTTCTTTTGAACTTCCTATTCATCAAATAATCCTGAACAAAATTTAACATGGTTTCTACACACACAACTGTTTTCAACATTGATAATAATCCATGTTTTTTTGTGATTTCTGAAGGATCATGTGGCACTCAAGACTGGAGTAATGGTGCTGAAAATTCAGCTTTGCATCACAGAAATAATCATAATATTAAATCATAATAATATTGCAAGATATTACTGTTTTTACTGTATTTTTGATCAAATAAATGCAGGCATGGTGAACATATGTGCCTTCTTTCGAAAACATTAAAACATCTTACAGACCACAGACTTTTGAATGAAAGTGTAATATTACCCTATTGTTTTTGGATTTTGGTCATACAGTATCCCACACCCCTAAACCAGAGTGTTTATTTCATTCCCATATTCGCTGGAACATGTGGATAACCAGAACATTTCAGTGGTGGTCTTTCCAGGGGAAAAGGGGGTCTAACACACATGAGTCACACATAGATTATTTGAACAGTCATTATTTCTCTCTCTCTCTCTCTCTCTCTCTCTCTCTCTCTCTCTCTCTCTCTCTCTCTCTCGACATAAACTCCTTAATGTATCTGGAAAATTAACCTGCCAAAGGCACTGAGCCAACTCCTGCCTCACAACAGTGACATCAGCTCTGTGATTGTCCTGCGATTGGCCGAGTGGTTTCTGAGTTGTGCTGTGATTGGCCGTTCATGCACACATACAAATATTTAGATAAAGAGGCTGCTAAATGACAAATATTAGTATTAAAGGGATAGTTCGCTTTGAAATTAAAATTTGGTATATATCAGCTTACCCCAAGGGCATCCAAGATGTAGGTGTCTTTTTTTCTTCAGTAGAGTTCTTCAACCGTTCTAGTCTGTCAGTCATATATAATGGCAGGTGTAGGTCACTGTAGCTATAAGAGGGAAAAAGAACATGCACAGAGAAATCCAAATTAAACAATTCCCCATCGTAACTACACATTGATGGCCTAAGACATGAAACGAGCGGTTTGTGTGAGAAAATGAACAGTATTTATATCGTTTTTTACCTCTTGTACACAACCATGTCCAAGTGATCTGAGTGCACGCACGCATCCGGTGTGTTACGTGTGCGCGCACGCTCTTAGTCTTGGTCTGCGCAAGAGATCCCTTCCGGCGCTTTCCGGCGCTTGCGCAGACTAAGCCAGAGCGTGCGCACTCAGGATAAACACGTCACACACCGGATGCGTGCGTGCACTCAGATCACTTGGACATGGTTGTGTACAAGAGGTAAAAAACGATATAAATACTGTTCGTTTTCTCACACAAACTGCTCGTTTCGTGTCTTAGGCCATCAATGTGTAGTTACGATGGGGAATTGTTTAATTTGGATTTCTCTGTGCATGTTCTTTTTCCCTCTTATAGAGACAGTGACCTATACCTGACATTATATGACTGACAGACTAGAACGGTTTGACCTAAAAATATCAAAATTGGATCTACTGAAGAAAAAAAGACACCTACATCTTGGACGCCCTTGGGGTAAGCTGATAGATACCAAATTTTAATTTCAAAGTGAACTATCCCTTTAAGGCTCCATGCTGGTGCTTTTACACTGGTAATGAGTGAAGACAAGAGTCTTACACATTTTGTGAGAGAACCGTAATATCATTGATGCTGATTGGTCAATATAGCACTCCAACTATGCTAAAATACATAATATTGTAACATCTGCCAAAAAAGCAAATACTAGCATACTTCATGGTGTACAGTATGTACTACTGTCTACTATATTTTACAAGGTTTGTAAAACAGTGCAAAATATGCAAGGATAAACATTTTAACTGGTAGTATGTTATGCTGTTGCCACATGACCTCATGATGCAGCATGAAAATAAATAGCTGAAATATCATAAAAATGTATTATTTTTATGCATAATGTATTTATTTTTGTATTACATCTTTAAAAAATATCCACCATGACGTTCGCTGTGAGAAATATTGCAAGAGGAGTAATACAAACAGTGAAATGATTGGAGTTCTGTTATCACTAGAATCATATATACATATATACATATATATATATATATATATATATATATATATATATATATATACACATACACATATAGATAGGTAGATAGATAGATATACAATATACATATAGATATATATAAATTATTGATGTTTAAAAGTTAGGATATCAGAAACAGATATATTGCTCTTTTTGACTTTTAATCCATGTTTGTGTAAAAACGTCTTATATTTTAGTAGTCCAAACAAATATCGGGTCAAGAAATAGTTAGAACTTGGAAGGTCAAGACAACTGCATTGCACTGTGGGATACATTAGCCGTGCACATTTTAGCAAATGTAGCTCGCAGATGCAAACTACTGAGTCTAGATTGCATTTCCGTTCTTGACTATGAGGTGACGTGATAGCTAATATCCATGAACACTGATTCAACCACCCCACTGCCAAGCGTGAGAAAACGGGTGAGAGTTCTGTCTGGACAGGGTTACATAACTGAACTGATCCTGTTTCTGTGACACCAGGGGAGCCGTTGGGACGGAGTCGCAGTGGTCAGACACTATGTCAACGTGCTGGAATGGAGGGTTAAACCGGTGAGGACAGCCCTGCTCTCACTGCCCCTCAATGAGACGGCCAGAGACACCCGCTTCACCAGCCATAAACATACTCTATGCAAGCTAAATTATCAGGTTAACATGTGTCTGCCTTACTGTGGTGCTAACATATCTCATTACATTAGCATTAGACTTTCCTTCAAATTGCAGATATGCTTATATTTGCTTAAAGTAGTGTCTTAACAAAATGAACCATATAATCAAGAAGAGAGTGAAATAAACAGGCCGATACGTTTTTTAAAAAAGGAGGAAAGTGACACATACACTTCCATTCAAAAGAGTTGGGTCAGTAAGATTTTTTTAATATTTTTGAAAGCACCAAGGCTGCATTTATTTGATCAAATATAACAGAAAAATTGTTAAATATTATTACAGTTTAAAATAACTGTTTTCTATTTGAATACATGTTAAAATGTAATTTATTCCTGTGATGCAAAGCTGAATTTTCAGCATCATTACTCCAGTCCTCAGTGTCACATGATCCTTCAGAAATCATTCTAGCACTCTCTATTCTATTCTATTCTATTCTATTCTATTCTATTCTATCAAATTTTTATTTATAAAAAACTTTGACCCTCCAACACTAGCACTCTCTATTCTATTCTATTCTATTCTATTCTATTCTATTCTATCTACTTTTTATTTATAAAAAACCTTGACCCTCCAACACTAGCACTCTCTATTCTATTCTATTGTTTACTTTTTTATTTATAAAAAACCTTGACCCTCTAACACTCTCTATTCTATTCTATTCAATCTAATTTTTATTTATAAAAAACCTTGACCCTCTAACACTAACACTCTCTATTCTATTCTATTCACTCTAATTTTTATTTATAAAAAACCTTGACCCTCTAACACTAACACTCTCTATTCTATTCTATTCTAGTTTAGTCTATTCTATTCTGTTCTATTCTATATACGTTTCTTTTCATTTATAAAAAACCTTGACCCTCTAACACTAGCACTCTCTATTCTATTTTTATTCTATCTACTTGTTTTCTTTTTATTTATTATATACATATATACAAATAATGTGTACTGCATTAGACTAACCGGGACTTACATATTGTTGCTCTTGGTTGGTTTGATTGTTTCTACTGCCCTTATTTTTAAGTTAATTTGGATAAAAGCATCTGTTAAATGACTAAATGTAAATACATTTCAAATAAATGTTGTTCTTTTGAACTTTCTATGCATTAAAGAATGCACAAAAATAATAAGCAGCATATTAGAATGATTTCTGTAGGATCATGTGACAGCTTTGCATCACAGGAATAAATTACATTTAAAAAAATATTAAAATAGAACATAGATCATTTAAAATTATAATGATATTTCACAATATTACTGTTTTTATTGCACCAAATAAATTCAGTCTTGGTGAACCTATATGACTTCTTTCAAGAACATTAAAAATCTTAGCAAAAGGAAGTGTCATAGTGTCATAGAGATATACACATATAAATGTATGTTAAATTTTCGAGGAAGTAATATTGAAAAACTTCTGGCCCAAGTCAGCACAGAGAAAAAAAATATACTGTTAAACACTGCTTTAGTCATGGAAAGGTCCTTGATTGCTTTTCTGACTGATGTGACACTTCAATTGAATTCACTCAATCCAAAACGTAAAGGGAAACAAAGGAGCATGTGGATGAAACAGACCCTATTTGCTCAGAAAAATTCTCAAGTTTCACAACCAATTATTTTCCAAACCACAGCCAAAGCATGAGCTGCAATCTATATTTATATATGAATGCGGCCCTCCTGGCTGAAGTGGACTGCCTCTGACATGAACTATGCATATATGAACATGGTTAGTGTTGGGTTACATTGTGGTCCCTTGTTCTTTCTTAAAAAGAAAGAAATGGTTCAATTTGGATGTCTCCAGCTTGTAAAGTTAAAACTTTACTCTGTAAAAACATACTCTCAGGTATGTAATGCTATAGCATTCTCGTTATAGGATCCTGACAAGACTCCGATCCTATTTGTGTGATCTATTTACAGATTATACATTAAAAGAGAAGTCTGAACTCACATAGACCTGAACTCTGTGAACTCTCTACATAGACACATTGTTTCTTTGGTTGGCTGCACAGGAGCCAGAGCTTGTTGTCATACAGTAAAAATAGGGCTGGTCTAACAGTTTAGCTTCCCATCAATCAAAAGTTTCCTACTGAGCTGTCACTGGCCACTGCTGTGACAGGTTTTGCCCCCGGGGCTATCACAGGATTACCAGAAATCCCATCCACAGGTCAACGCTGGAGGGCATGAGCAGCCTGAGCTGTAAATCACAACAAAAATACCACCCTGTTTGGATAGCAGATGTCTTCTAGTGTATCTACTGTATGCATGTGCATATTATTTATAGATCTATTTATAAATTATTTGAAGAAGAATGACAATGTTTTTTGTATGTGTACCGCAATTTTAGATGGAGTTCCCTTCTGGGACAGTAAAGTATATTTCATTCAATTTGTTCATAACGTACTGGAGAACCTCACAAAAGTCCATCCAAATAAAGAAATAAAAAGAAATAAAACATTGCATAAAAATTATAGTACCATTCGTATTTGTTTACTCATTATTTATTCATTCATTCTTTTTTTTTTCGGTTGAGATATCTTACTTTTTAATGAAATATATATGTTTATAAATATATACAAAAAATATTCAAAAGTATAAAAATATCACTAAATATATGCATGAAGTAAAAAGCTACAGCACTTTTAAGATTGATTGATTACTTATTTATTCAGAGTTTCTGCAGTTTTTGTGAAGGTAAATTTAAGACTTTTAAGACCTTTTTAAGGCAAATATAACAAATGCTCCCAACTACTAGAATATGGAAATTTTTACTGTACCTTCTGATCACACAGCAAAAAAAAAAAAAAAAAGTTTATTATCAGTATTTTTGTCTTGTTTTCCAGTGCAAATGCCTAAAGATTCTTTAAGCAAGATACGTTTAATTACATAAAATAAGAAGTCTTGTTTTATGAGAAAGTTATCGAAACTGAGTTCATGATTAAAACAAGAACAAATATCAGCCAATGGGCTCAAAAAAATCCTAATTCAAAGGGAAAAATGAATTTCATTCATACCTCTTAACAGACATTTGTTATTGTTTTAACCATAAACTAAATCAATTTTGCTCAATTTCTGAAAAAACAAAAGAATTCATATTCAGGTAAATGTATCTTGAGTTTAAGAAACAAAACCACTGAGGAAGATATTCAATTTTGCAGTGCATGCAACATTTAAATCCATGACTCTATGAATTTAAGACCGTTTTAGGCCTTAATTTGTGGAAGGGCGAATTAAGTCTTTTTAAGATCAGCATAAACCCTGTTATTATTTATTGTGCCATTTTCATGGCAATTTTCCCACAAATACTTGCTATAAAAAAAATCATATTACCATAAAATAACTTTAAAAAACTCATTAATGTAATATAGCAATAAAAATCATAGAAAATAGGCTTAATTTTCCTTATGTGAAATGTAATTTAATTTACTCTACATATTTTTTAAAATAAAAACACTTGACTAAAAGGTCGTACTCTATTGGATTTTTTTCAAGTATGAGTTTGCTGGTGTCCAGAGTGTAACTCAGTGTGCAAGAGCCAAAATACCTGCAAGGCTCTGCTGCAGTCCCTCGCAAGCACAGCTCATTAAAAAGTTAGATATCAGACTGCTACTCACTTCAGGTTGCACCATAGGAATACATATCCCACGACCCTGAGCATTTGCTGAAAACTGCTGGACAGCATGTTTCTGGTCTATAGGGCACATGATGCTGCAGAGGGAAGAAAAGTGGCACTCACTTTGTCTCCGCTGGAGTAGAAGAAGTAGCGCAGACGGACAATGTTACAGTGATCCAACTTCCTCATGATCTGTAACTCACGATTCTGACACAAAAACAATTTATAGACAGAGAAAGAAAGAAAGAATCGTGAGAAATGACATCCATATAATGCTAAATGGTTGTAAGGATAAACTTGTCACTTTAAGACTAAATGATAAACCAACAATAAAGAAATTCTTACCTTAAACCTTTTATCCTGCAGCACCTTCTTTATGGCCACCAGCTCTCCGGTGTCGCACAGCTTTGCTTGATATACGACCCCAAACGAGCCGTTCCCGATGACCTTTGTGTCCGTGTAGCTGACCTCCTGAGGTCGGTCGGGTCCCTGACCGGGGGTCGCAGCAACTGTTGTAACTTTACCGCCATCTTTATCTCCTAAAGTGAGAGAGAAAGTACAATGACTATTCCTTTGTAATGAACTGGCCTGTTTTACATGGTCTAGGTGTTACTACGCTCATTAACGTTAGATCCTGCGTGTATCATTTATTCACCTGAGCTCGTTTTCGAGTTAAACACATCCACTTCACACCTCATCACGGTTTCGCACCCCTGAGCAAGGGCTTGACAACATGAAAATGGGAAATATGAGGACAAAATGGGAACTGTCCTCAATTATAAAGTAGAAATATATTTTGAAACTCAGTACTCACTTTTTCTCCCTCTCTGTGAGTTCATATTTAGGTAACACTTTACAGTAAGGGTACATGAATTAGCATGAATTCATGCAAATATTTATGTGTGAATTATGCATTACTTCATGCATTAATATCTCATGAATTATCAGGTACTGCTCTATGCATGCATGAGGTAATGTGGATTTTTGTATTTTCCTTTAATAATTCGAGTAGTCTTAGATGCACGGAATAATGCTTTTTTGAATCATGTACCATAAGCATAGCTTTATCCACAGTGGATAGAACAAAGAAAACATCATGATCATGCGTAATAAATCAGAAATCATGATGATGTACTCACCTTAGTTAATGTCTTAATTAAGGTGTTCATCCATGAAGTCATGAATGAAAGACTTTGAACTTTGAATGTTAGTTCCTGATAATTCATGAGATATTAATGCATGAAGTAATGCATAATTCACACATTAATTTATGCATGAATTCATGGTAATTCATGTACCCTTACCGTAAAGTGCTACCCATATTTCTATTAAAAGGGCATTCCTCTCTATTTAATTAACTTTTTTAAATGAATTTTCCAATGCACCAAAGGTATGGTTTCTTGGAATAACCACACTGTAAAAAAATAGTTGTTTCAACCTAAAATAATTTGTTACCCCTCTGACTTAAAATTTTTGGTTTAGTCAACTAAAATATTCCAGTTGTCCCTTAAATTAACACTGAGTAACTTAAAATTTTAAGTCAGCGGGGTAACAAATTATTTTAAGTGGAAAACTTTTTGGAACAATTTTTTTTTTTTTACAGTGCATGCATAACCTGGTCTGAGGTCAAGAAATAGGAAACTGACTAAATACTTTTGTGAGTTTAAATTATGGACAATTTCATTTTATAGCTAGCTAATAGGATAATTAATCTGCACAATTAGTGGAAACTAAAGCTAGATCATCCTTTAGAAAGTGATCTAGTCCAGGCCAAAGGCCAAAAATTTGATTTAAAAAATTCTGTAAATACCAATATTTAAAATTTTTATTGAAGTAACTTTTTCCGTTTTAAAATATTTTAAAATGTAATTTATTCCTTTGATGCAAAGCTGAATTTTCAGAAGTCTTTACTCCAGTCTTCAGTGTCACATGATCCTCCAGAAATCACTCTAATATGTTGATTTGCTGATCAAGAATCATTACTTCTTCTTATCAATGTTGAAAACGTTTTATACAGCTTAACATTTTTGTGGATTCTTGATGACTAGAAAGAAATTTATTTGAAATAGAATTTTTTCGGAAATATTTTTCCTGTCACTTTTGATCAATTTAATGCTGAATAAATTACAAATATATATAAACTAAATCTAAATATATATTTAAAAAATGTTTATCCTGAGTTTCAAGCAGACCCATTTCTGGAAAAAAAAAAAATCAAGGTAAGGGAAGCTATTGTGAATCTGTTCGTTAGTGTTTCTTACAGACACTCCCAGCAGAATGAAAGCACAAGGAAAGAAATATCAGATTTACCAGTATAGACAGTATCATGATTCATCACAGAGCATCTAAGTCAGGAATGCACTGGTGTCACAAAAATATCTTTAAAAATAAAGGGAATAATTAGAGGTTCAGCTTGTGTTTGCTTTCTAAATGACTCATGTAAGGTTCTCTGTCTTTTACAGTCAACAGCTGTAACTAAAAAGATCTGAAAAGAACCGCAGCGAATGGATCATCAAGCAAGCGAGCTGAACTTGAGAAAACACTCATGAGGAGCTAGGTCAAAAGAATGATTCGTTCATGAATCGAATCAAACTGGATCTCAAATTAACAGCTCTCTCAAGTAATAATGACTTCCATTTCAGTGAAATTGAACTTGAATTGAAAGTGAACATGTCTGCAGGCAATCTAAGCCAATTTAAAGGGATAGTCTACCCAAAAATGAAAATTCTGTCATCATTTACTCACCCTCAAGTAATTCCAAACCTGTATGACTTTCTTTGTTCTGCTGAACACAAAGGAAGATATTTTGAAGAAAGTTTGTAACCAGGCTGTTTTGGGGCACCATTGACTTCCATAGTAGGAAAAAAAATACTATGGAAGTCAATGGTGCCCCAGAACTGCTCTGTTTCCCACATTCTTCAGAATATCTTCACTTTGCGTTCAGCAGAACAAAGACATTCATACAGGTTTGGAATTACTTGAGGGTGAGTAAATGATGACAGAATTTTTATTTTTAGGTGGACTATCCCTTTAAGTGAGATAGTATAAGTATGCGTGTGTGTGTTTGGCAGGTCAGGTGAGCCGTGGAGTAAAGTGCAGACAGAGTGCGCGTTCAGCACGGGGAAATGTGATGAGTCAGAGGGCGTGAGTGTGTGCGCACACAATCGCAAGATGAGCTAATAAAGATCTCGGCTCCCAAACTTACGCAGCATGGAATTTTAATTGAGTCACGGCCCATTACTTACCCAGATCATCTACCCATCCTGCTCCTCTGACACCATCCCGCACGCGAACTGACTAGTCATTTAGCAATTCAGATAAACCGAGGCATTTAATATAAGATGCAGCTTAGCTTAATCTTCTCCGGTCTAAGAGAGTTTTCAGCATTAATCACATTATCTCACATACAAAATGATTATCCCTCGCCATCCACTATGTTAAGAACAGATGAAAATGAAACATGCATTGATTATGAATATCCAATGATTAGCCCTGCAGAATTTAAACACCAAATTTCTACTTATCAAGTCTTGTATATTTGTTTTTATTATTATGAATGTTAGTCAGGATGAACGTCATAAGCGTATGACAACAGGCTGTGAGGCACCAACGTTCAATGCATTCAATCGGCTGCACTTAGGGATGCACTAATATTAAAATCCTGAATGATACCAATAAGCCAATAGTTATTTTCATGTTACGGCATTAAAATGTACAGTATGAAAAATGGATACTCATTTTGAGATTTACTAAATATTACATTTAACAGTATTACAACATTTTTTTTATATTTATATTACACTATCATTCAAAAAAAATTGTGGTCAGTAAGATTTTTTTTTATTTAAGAATTTCATGTGAATTCAAGCAAGAATGCACTGAATTAATCATTGAATTGACAGTAACAGTAAAGACAAAAACTTTCAAATAAATAGAATTTCTGTTTAACAAAAAATCCTGAAAAATAAATATCACAAAAATATTAAGTAGCACAGCTATTTCCAACATTATTATTAATAATCAGAAATGTTTCTTGAGCACAAATCAGCATATTAGAATGATTTCTGAAGGATCGTGTGACACTGAAGACTGGAGTAATGATGCTGAAAATCCAGCTTTGCATCACAGAAATACATTACATTTTAAAATATATTCAAATAGAAAATGGTTCATTTAAATTGTAATAATATATCACAATATTAATGTTTTTACTGTATTTGCAATCAAATAAATGCACCCTGGATGAGCATGAGACACTTCATTCAAAAACATCCTACCAACACTATTAATTTGCTACTATAATGTATAATTTTTGATTATTACTTTTAAGTGAGCATTAAATGACAGTAAAGGTAATCTTAATGTAAAAACTGGAAAAAAGCACAATTAAATATCCAATATCTGCTAGTATTTCCCAACTGACACCTACCAATATGGTACCAAGATATTATTCTTTCAGCTGTTTATTCACTGAAAAGACATATTTTGAAATGTCAACAATATATTAATGATCAACACCAGTACAACTGACTCACTGAACAAACTTCTGTCCCTCACAGGCTCATTTCATACACATTAAATAGACACCTACCCTAAGGAGATCTATATAGCTCTAAATAAGTTTAAACCCTAATTTGCTTGGACAGGTTCATGGCATTATCTTTAATACGAGTTATGAAATGTAATTTCGCAGCTATGAAGAGAGGCCTGCTGCTGTTCTCTGACAAGCATGTCTAGACCCGGACTATTTGGCTTGTGACGATAATGAGCACGTCACATGCTCAGGTGTAGCCCCTCTTTAGGGCACACCCTGTGGAGGAAGTCATGCTGCCTCAGGCCTGGGCGTTGCTATGGCAGCAAGATGAGTCAGCTGGTAAAACTGATGCTGGGAGTTATTTACTGTCAGCTGATCAGATCAACCACAGGACCACCGGCATATACTCTCACATACATGCGAGAAAAAAAAATCGACATTTTGAATAATCAAAACGCCTATTTCGTAATATGGATTTTTCTTATTTAAATAAGCATTTTCATTTTTTTATATTTTGGACTAAAATTTTTATATATACATATATATATATATATATATATATATGTGTGTGTGTGTGTGTGTGTGTATATATATATATATATATATATATAGTTGGTCAGATGTTTTAAGATTTTTGAAAGGAGTCTCTTCTATGCTAAGCAAGGCTGAATTTATTTAATCAAATATATTAAAAACAACAATAATATTGTAAATTATTAACACAGTTTAAAATAGCTATTTTCCATTTTAATATACTTTACAATGTAATTTATTCCTGTGAAGCAAAGCTGAATTTTCAGAATCTTTACTTCAGTCTTCAGTGTCACATGATCCTTCAGAAATCACTCTAATATGCTGATTTTCTGCTCAAGAAACATTTATTATTATTATCGAAATATTGAAAACAGTTGCGCTGCTTAATATTTTTAATATTTTAATATTTATTACTTAATATTAAAATTGTGATAAACAGTACATTAAAAAGGATTAATTTGAAATATAGATTTTTCTAACATTATACATTTTTTTCTGTCACTTTTGATCATTTTCATGCATCTCTACAGAATAAAAGTATTAATTTCTTTAGAAATTTCTGAAAACTTCATGTTTGACTTCTAAGATCAAATGAGGAATTAAAAAAGAAATGTTTCAACACATTGCAATGAAGAATTACTTGATGATAGACTTAGTTAGATGTGTTTATATTCCAATATTGTGTATATTAAGTGCACTAAATTTAATAAAAAAATTGTATTCTATTTTTTTTTGCAATTACATTTTTGTACTGTTTGAGGGAAAATACAAGCTGCACATGTCTGCTTTTACACTCTCCAAAACCTAATCCCAAGTAGAAAATAATCTAATGAAACACTGAGTTTCCATTATGGTAGAAAACCATTAGACATGGATGTGTTAAGCACCGGTCAGAGTGCCAATCCACATGCCCTCCCCTATTGTTAAGTTGACTGTGACTCTACAGACAGCTGCTGTAGGTAAAGGCACTTGGAAAAGAGGTAGAGTCAGAGGTGAGTCACACACATCCCTCTGATCCTCCTTTCCTGAGGAGCACAGTGGTGAGATACACATCATTAGTGCAGGAAATGAGTGATCCAGCTGGGCTGAGGCTCAGGAGAGAGGCCTGTCAATCAAACCATGGGGCATGGGTTCAAAGAGGGGCAATGGGCAATTTTACAGCTCATGCAGCTAAACATTATCCAGCTAGAAAGTAAGTGAGATATCAAGTAGTAAGCTATGCCTCGAGACATTTATAGCTTATAAATCAACACCTATTCAAGGGTCTCAGGGCACTAAAACAAGCTCTGAGCTCATCAAGGAACATCTTTCTTGGTAGGACAATGAATCTAACCAGCTAAAGGGTCTCACATTAAGCTCTTAAAGTGATAGTTCACCCAAAAAATGAAAACTGTGTCATTTACTCATCCTCCAAACCTGTATGAGTTTCTCCTGTTGAGTACAAAAAAAAGAAGATACTTTGAAGAATGTGGGTAAACAAATAGTTGACGGTAGCCATTGACTTCTATATATAAAAAATGTCAATGGCTACCGTCAACTGTTTGGTTACCAGCATTCTTCAAAATATCTTCTTTTGTGTTCAACAGAAGAAAAAAAACTCATATAGGTTTGGAATGAACTGAGGATGAGTAAATGATGACAGAATTTTTATTTTTGGGTAAACTGTCCCTTTAAATGCCAGTTTTGTGTGTCCATATGCTCATTAATATCAGAATATGATCATGTGTTTATCATATAAACGTGATTGCCAAAACTGGACACAGAATTTTTTCAAAATCTGTAAAAGCCAGTTGGCATATTCCTAAATCAGACATTTGGGTCACATAAACACTTTATTCAGAATAAACGCTGTAATAGTATATCACGTGACAACTGTCTTTTTCAGCCTTTATAACCTGGAATATTTTATTAATCTGATTATGGTAATCAGGTTAGTGTTAGTTTGGGATCATTATTATATTTTATTAATATTTGGAATTAGCTTTATTTTATATTTTCTGCTTTTATTTTATTTTAGTTAAAGTTTTAATTATTTTGCTGTGTGTTTCTGTCATTATTGTGTTTTTTGTTTTTTAATAATGTCTGTGTAGCTTTTTTTCATTTTTATTTTTACGTTTATTTTTAATACATCAAATTAAACAATGCGGCAACCAGCTGAAATTTTAAAAAAAGCTTTTTTATATTTTCTTTTCTTTTATTTCAGTAAATATTTCATTTATTTCAAGTAATGGAAATATTTTTTTATGGTTTAAGTTTTAGTTAACTTGTGTTTACATGATTACATGTTTAAAAATCTGATTATTATCTGACCGTTCTTGTGCATGTTAACGCAGTCATTATCTTGCTGAAAAAAGGTCTGGGTGCTGCAACCTCCCTGGAATAAATTACTGAGCTGTGCAATGATGCCCAGGCAGGGTGCTTTCTCAGACACAATGCAGCAAATGTATCTCCATTAAGCAGATCTGATAATAAGAGACAGGACCTGACCCATCCCTTGAGATCCAGGCAGCATTACATTAGGAGCAAGATGACAGATGCTCACAAACTGTAAATCATACACATATCCATCCTGATCACAACCAAGTGTGAATTTCTTGTTTATCTTATAGTGTCTGACTGAGAAATATTACGATAAGAGATATAGAGTAGTAGATGTTGATACTTACTGCTGACTTTCATGTTGCCAAAGGCTGAAGGCTGCGGCACTGGCTTGCAGCTCTCCGCAAATGAGGTGGTCCTAGGCCGGCCTGACATCTCCCAGATCCCGTTAACTGTTCAACCACGATCCTTATAGGCTCCTTTAACACAAGAGGAAATATCTGGGTTCCGAATAAGCTTCTGTTTGAGCAAATGAAGGAAAACTCCAGGTTATCTCTTCCAATGCAATGAATTCAGGGGTGGTCAGCTGATTGTAGATGAAGATATCCGTTCATTAACCATCAAATGTGCCGTTTAAAAACACTTTATAAGTCAAATGGCACAAGTTAGTCCCCGTTTTAGACTCGCCGATGATAATGTCACAAAAAAAAAATGTCTATGGAAAGACAAAATCACATTATCTTGGACAGACATTCAGCCTGTATCAGTTCACATCAGCATATCCAGAGCGCAGAACTGTTATCTCGCATGCGCACAGATGAAGTCTGCCGAGATCAGATAAACTTACTCAATTATAATTTATCTTTCACTTTGTATCCTTCAGATGTTGCAGGCGGGTATCGATAAAGCTGACACCGAGACTTGCCATGGCCGAATCAGTCCGTGAATATTGATCCAGATCCGATAAAACGCAAATAATTCAGGCACCTTTCTTCCAAATGAAGGGAAGGATGTCGCTAGGTTTTTCTTGAGCCCTAAAAAAACACAGAATCCCTGACGGATGTTTCCTTCCGAGTGACACAGCCGCTCTGGATACCTCCTTCTAGCGATGTGAGTGAGATTCATCATGAACGAATCGTTCTGAATCATGAATCGAATCTTTTGAATGAATCTTTCAAAACGACTCGCTCCAGAATCGGACTGGTTCTTGATTCCGCTGATAGTATTGTAAATATTTTTAAAAGCCAAATTGCGTAAATATTGACCTAGGTCTACTGTAATTACGTTTATGACGGCTCATTCAGCCAAAGTGGCAATCAATAATCAGGATTTTTAATGTAAATGAAAATTATGTTTAGGTTCTAAACTATAATGTATTTTATGAGTTGGGCCATTGCAGCAAACTGAACTGAACAGGGACACTAAACACACTCTTTTACATAATACTTCATCGAAAAAGCATAATAAACAGCAATATGTGTTTTCATGTGGCTTTATTGTAACGTTTTAGAGCCACGCCGGGACCACGTGGTGACGTAATGTCGTCATGACGCAGAGAATCCCTGAATTGGTTCTTTGAAATGAACTGTTCAAAAGAACCGATTCACGGTTTCAGTCAGGCTTCCCACCACCACTACCTCCTACCGGAAAGTGAAGGATAGCGCAGTACTGTACTCTCTCTCTCTCTCTCTCTCTCTCTCTCTCTCTCTCTCCCCTCATCTGCTGCTGTTACATTACGGCCCGTACAGTCGCTTTGGAAAATAGTATGTCTTTTACGTAAAGACGCGCTTTCAAACGTAAAGCTCTCCGCTGAACAACGCAACGTGAAGGCGTAGACGTGACGCACGCGCGCCCTGAAGGGAAATGGGTGGAGAATCCGCAAGCCAATGAAGATTGAGTGTGATAATTAAACAGAATGGCATGTAAATTATAAGAAATAATCAGGGGACTTGTCTGTATGGTTGTTCCTTTTTGTGTCAGTTCCGAGATCTACTTACAACTTTTTGCAAAAGGTTAAAATATATTTAATATGCTTAATGTATGTTTTACAAATATTTAAAGTATATATTGTGTAAAATAAGTATTTCAAGAATTTTGATATATCTCATACAAAACTCATACTGGTCAACCACCCGTTTTTATTCGTTTATTTTATTATGATACAATATGATACTTGTGCATTATTTACAGCTCTTTTTGAAGTCAATTAATATCAAAACATTTTCAGATTTAAATGTATTTTTATTAATTTACTGAAATTCAGTTAAAGTATTTGGCGTACAGGGACGACAATATGTTTTAAACTGTTAAATAAAAAGCCCTTCCAAAAATAATAAAAAAGAAATGACTCCGTTCCACTGGGCAAATACTGCCACTTGAAAATGACAAATGACAGTGGTGATATTTATAATTTTATAAATGTCACCACTGATTTTATAAAATATATTTTTATTTTTATATTTATTTTTATAAAATATTTATAATTTATAATGATGTTTCCCCTTAAAACTAATTTGATTCTCTCTTCACACTTGTACTCTAGCTAGGCTGCTGAACCAAAAAAAAAAAAAAAAAAAAAAAAAAAAAAAAAAAAAAAAAGCACTGCGTACGTCATGACGTAATACGCATCGTACGTCATGACGTACTACGCTCCGTACGTCATGACGCCATTACTTCCGGCGCCAGGGGAAAATGGCGGCTGTGCAAGATGGACCGATGGAGCTGGATGTAGAGAAAGAGACAAAGCCAGAAATCCTCAGCGATGGGACGTCAAACCTCTCGGGGAACGCAGCGAGCGGGACGCTGTCCTCATCGCCCCTCACCGCCGGCGCAGCCCCGAAGCAGGAGGACCAGCAAACTTTGATCGCAGTTCTGCAGTTTCTAAGGCGGAATAAACTGACGGAGTCGGTGGATATCCTGCGGCGGGAAGCCGGATTAGAAGACCAGGACGACTCACAGGCTCTCGATGGCAGCGGAGGAGGGAAGGCTGACGGGGATGGAGGGGATACAAACTCTCTGCTCAGCCGTGTGTCCATCGCATCAACAGCCGCCCCCCAAAGCACATTGACTCCCATGCCAGTAAAGAGTGAGTGTCGCCTACAACTTCTATTTGAAGATATTTACCTTGCAGTGTACCTTTAATAAATAAAGTAAAGGTGTATTGCACCTTTTAAATTGTTAAAACAGTACAAAATCAGCTTTATGCCGTTCTTAGGTCATGCATTGTTGTAGTTTATACAAAAGTTTAGTTGCATCAACAATATAGCCTTCCATATAGGCTTGTTTATGTTTCGTAAGTTTGTACACTGAGTTTCCAACATATTTTACTATCATTCCACATACACTTTGTTATTGTTAGTTATGCTTACATTAAGATGCTTGATTTGTTTTTTAAGAAAAATAGAAAAATAAACATTACTGTAATATAACTGTTATTGTAATTACTATAAACAGTACTACATGTATCACAATGTAATCAGAATTACTATAGTTAACTAAAACTGTACAAAACATTTTCATTACTTGTCTTGAAATAAAGTTAAGCAGCACAACTGTTTCCAATAATGATAACAAAACAGCATATTTTCATGATTTCTGAAGGATCATGTGACACTGAAGACTGGCGTAATGATGCTGAAAATTCAGCTTTGCATCACAGGAATAAATTACATTTCAAAATATATTCAAATAGAAACAATTATTGTAAACTCTAATATTTTATATTATTTTTACTGTATTTTGATAATTAAAAAATGGATCTAGCAAGCCAAATTTGCCAGACTGCACAATTATTAATATTTTAAATAAAATTGAAATGAAAATATCAAATAAAAAATGTACAAATTTATTCTGTATATTAATAAGGTATAATAAAATTTTAATACTAAAAATTACACAGGGGTATATATTTAGTAATATATATATATATATATATATATAATAGTACTATATATATATATACATCTTATGTCTTTGTACTGTGTAGCATGTTTTGCTGTGATTTACCTGCTTTTTCAATATGCAGTTATATCATCAACATCTATAGTGATTTGACATTAATGTTATGTTGTCTGCTGCAGGAGCAGATGACCATCGGCAGCCGGATGTCAGTGTGGTGCTGTCAGCGTACAGCCAGCAGGGTGATCACTCTATGTATCAGGTGTACTACAGCGACCTGAAGAACTTCATCGAGTCCGTGCTGGACTGTCACCGAGCGGAGCTGTCCCAGCTCTTCTACCCTCTGTTCGTTCACATGTACCTGGAGCTGGTCTACAACAACCATGAGAATGAAGCGAAGGCTTTCTTTGAGAAGTAAGCATCAGATCTGAATTAATCATTGTCATTTGATAATAATGCCCATTTTTGGTCTGTAAATCTAGTAGTGGCAGTGGCTTAACCAGTTGGTTTCCTGTGTGCTGATAGGTTCAGCGGCGATCAGGAGTGTTACTATCAGGATGACCTGCGAATTCTCTGCGGCCTCACTAAGAAAGAGCACCTGAAGGGGAACGAGGCGCTGCTGGACTTCCGCACCAGCCGCTTCGTGCTGCGCATCTCCCGAGACTCGTACCAGCTGCTCAAGAGACACCTGCAGGAACGGCATAATAACCAGATATGGAACATCATTCAGGAGCACTTGTACATCGACATCTTCGACGGTATGTCACGCAGCAAGGGCCAGATCGACAGCATGTCCGGCAGTTTTGCGGGAGAGGCCAGACGAGAAGTCAATAAAGCCAAGGTTAGATGTGTTTACATATGGAAAATATACAGTTCAGAAGTTTGAGATTGGTGAGTTTATTGTTTTTTTTTTATGTTTTTGAAAGAACTCTCTTGTGCTCACCATTTATTTGATCAGAAAATACAGTAAAACATTACAATTAAAAATAACTGTTTTCTGTTTTAATATATGTTAAAATGCCATTTATTCATGTGATGCAAAGCTGAATTTTCAACATTACTCCAGTCTTTAGTGGAACACATGATTCTTAAGAAATCATTTTAATGTGCTGATTTGCTGCGCAAGAAACAATTTAAATTATCTTCAGTGTTGAAAACAATTGTGCTGCTTAATATTTTTGTGGAAACTGATTTTCTTTTCCGGAAAGTTCAAAAGAACAATGTTTATTTGAAGGAGGAATATTTTGTAACGTTGTAAATGTCTTTTAATTAATTGAATGCAAAACAAATGTATTAATTTAAGTAAAAAGCTGGTGTATTAGGGATGTTTTGTAATATCATTAAGTTACTCGATGAGAAAGTTTGTTCTTTGAGGAAGTTCTGAGGAAGAAGGCATTGAAAGAGATTTTTAAAATAAACATCTCTTGAATTGAAAATGATTGTGTGTTTTAATGATGTATGTTTTGTTTCTAATGGTACCAGGTATTCTACGGGCTGCTAAAGGAGCCAGAGATTGAGGTCCCGTTAGATGATGAAGATGATGAAGCAGAGAATGAAGAAGGGAAGCCCAAGAAGAAGAAGACAAAAAAGGACAGTATGGGCTCCAAGAGTAAGAAACAAGACCCCAATGCTCCTCAACAGAACAGGTATGACAGAAGCTCAGTATTCAGCTGCAATGAAAAACCCATTTCATTCAGATTGAGTTTACTTGCACATTACCGTTTCAGAAATTTGGGGTGAGTACGATTTTGTTTTTGTTTTTTTGGAAAGTTTTTATTCATAAAGGACACCTTAGATTGATCAAAAGTGACAGTGAAAACTTTTTCGTTGTTACAAACAATTTCTGTTTCTATTTTAAATCAATTATTTTAATCTTTCGATTCATTAAAGAACAGAAAAAATGTATCATGGTTTCTGTTTTCAGCATTGATGATAATAATAAATGTTTACTGATGATAAATCAGAATCATTAGAGTGATTTCTGAAGGATCATGTGACACTGAAGACTGGAGTAATGATGCTGAAAATTTAGCTTTGCCATCACAGGAATAAATTACATTTTAAAATATATTAAATAGAAAACAGTTACTTTAAACACCACTTGTTTCAGACACATTATAAAATCTTACCAACCCCAAACTTTTGAAAGGTAGTGTATATATTGGGACATGTTTTTTTCCCATTAGAATTTAGATGATGCTTAGAAATGATTTGAAACTGGATGTATAGTTTCATAACCTGTTGTTCTCTGTCTGACAGGATCCCTCTGCCGGAGCTGAAGGACTCGGACAAACTGGACAAGATCATGTACATGAAGGAGAGCACCAAAAGAATCCGGCTGGGCCCGGAGAACCTGCCTTCCATTTGCTTCTATTCATTCCTCAACGCCTACCAGGTTGGCAGTGCTTTTCTTGATGTTTAGTGTTGCTTGACTTCACACGTGCTGATTGTATGTTGTCTCTCAGGGTTTGACGGCAGTAGACTTCACTGATGACTCCAGTCTGTTAGCGGGGGGCTTTGCAGACTCCACAGTCCGCGTATGGAGCGTCACACCTAAAAAATTACGCAAGGTCAAATCTGCAGCAGGTATGTGTCTCCATAATCACTATTTGATATCTTACCTTTATTTCAAGTTTTAAAAACAACCCCAAATGTTCTACTTCTAGACCTCAGTGTAAGCAATGCATGATTTCAATTGTGCTGTCCGATTCTGTAGAACTGAATCTGATTGATAAAGAGTCTGATGACGTTCTGGAGAGGATCATGGATGAGAAGACGGCCAGTGAGTCCAAGATCCTCTGCGGTCACAGCGGACCGGTGTACGGTGTCAGCTTCAGTCCAGACAGGTATCAGACGTGTCCTCTAAAGTATCTCTAAGTAAAACAAGACAACAGTGAAGGTGTGTAAGCATAAGAGCAACCAATCAATTACTTTGCTATGGACTAAACATGTTTTGCATGATTCGTTATCTTCCTGCAGTTTTGAAGTGTTCTGCAGCAGATCTGACAGTGTGCTTTAATATCTTTGTGTCTTTTAGGAACTATCTGTTGTCTAGTTCTGAGGACGGTACAGTCAGACTGTGGAGCCTGCAGACGTTTACGTGTCTGGTGGGGTATAAAGGACATAACTATCCAGTGTGGGACACTCAGTTCTCACCCTTTGGTTATTACTTTGTGTCTGGAGGGCATGACAGAGTAGCACGGTACAGTACATTCTCATTATTGTAATGCTGTTATTAATGAAATCAACATTTTATTTTTTTAAATGTTTTGTTTAATTGCTTTTATTACAGTTATGACAATTTGGGTTTATTTAAATTAGCGTATTCTAATATATGTATTGTATAGGCACATCCTACCATAATGTATAACAATATATGTATAAATAATGTAAATAATATATGTGTGTGTATATATATATATATGTATATATGTATATATGTATATATATATATATATATATATATATATACATATATACATATATATATATATATATATATATATATATATACACATATATATATATATATATATATATATACACATATACACATATATATATATATATATATATATATTCCTATTTTCTTTAAGTAAAATGTTTTTTCCCCCACCCAAATAGCGTGGCACTATATAATTATTATATTGCCTGTTTCCAAATCTGGTTATGAAGAGACCCATCTATGAATGAAAAGATATTGCAAATGTTTTCAAGACCTTAATCAAATAGGATATCTTTATTTGGTTCCCAGCCTCTGGGCGACAGATCATTACCAGCCGTTGCGGATATTTGCTGGGCATCTAGCTGACGTCACCTGCACGCGATTCCACCCCAACTCTAACTATGTGGTCACAGGCTCAACCGACCGCACTATACGCCTCTGGGATGTCCTGAATGGAAACTGTGTCCGCATTTTCGCAGGTCACAAGGTATGGAAAGCTTCCAAAGGCCACTGAATGAAATGAGCACTTGACAGGAAATCCCATTCGTCTCATTTGTATTTGTATTAGCATTGTATCCGTGACGTTCTATCTTTATTCATTTTCTCCATCTCAGTGTTATTTATGTAGCCTTAGTATTTATTAATATTTTGATTTTGAGTTTTAATTTGTTTTATTTCTGTTTATTGTCATTTTAGTACTTCAGCTTAAACTTATTGTATTTCAATTAGTTGCCAAGGGAATATTACTAATTTTCTAAGTAAGTTTTTAATCTAATTTATATATTTTATTTCAGCTGCTGTTCAAAACACTTATCCTTGTCATGCCATTCAAACCCTTCACGAACAAACCTGCTCAACTTTTTTTTTTTAATGTTCATTTTATTTGTAATTTATTACCCAATGGCCCTTTTATAACCTTATTTTTTCCATATACAGAGTCATATGTCTAATAGTAAAAAATGATAATGTTTGTTTTTCAGGGGCCCATCCATTCTCTAGCATTCTCACCTAATGGAAAGTTCCTGGCATCTGGATCCACAGACGGGAGAGTTTTACTATGGGATATTGGACATGGACTGATGATCGGAGAGCTGAAGGGTCACACAGACACAATTTATGCCCTCAAGTTCAGCAGAGATGGAGAAATCCTCGCATCAGGTCAGCACACAATCTACTGAATGCCTTCTGTTGTCTGATTGATAGTTTATGTTTTGTTTTGTTTTTATTTAGTAAGTCAGAGGCATTTTAGTATGATTCTAAATACGTCCCATTTTATGTTGTGGTATGAGTCTTTTTGCTGGGGTTTACTTGATAATCCATACATCATTCTTTAAAAATAAAAAATGTTAAAATGTATGAAAAATTATACATCAGGCTTTTAAGGAACATTTATTTGTTCATCTCTCTATTGTATTGTATTGCATTTTGTTTTACCCTCTCAATAAAAACTAGGGTCACACTTTATATTAGGTGGCCTTAACTACTATGTACTTACATCAAAAATAAGTACAATGTACTTATTGTGGTCATATTGTATTGCAAAACACTTTTGCTGCTATTGAGGTGGGATACGGGTAAGTTTAGGAACAGGTTTGGTGGTATGGGTAGGTTTAAGGGTGGGTTAAGGTGTAAGGGATGGGTCAACAGTGTAAATATAAATGTAATTACAGATGTAAATACATATAGGTATTTTTTAAAATATAAGTACAATGTAAAAACATGTACACAATAAGTACATTGTATCAAATGATTAATTTAAATGTAAGTACGTAGTAGTTAAGGCCACCTAATATAAAGTGGGACCAAAACTAGCTTTGATCATAAAACGAAGCATTTAAATATCATTTTAAGACATATTCTTGAGTGATATGGAGTGAAAACTGATATTTTTATACATTTTATGTAAACAATCTATATGCTAATTGCATATTTTTGCTCATTTTGAGGTACTGAAAAGTTTTTTTCTCAAGTATGAGCTCCATATTCTTCTATATCATAATATATGAACTATGAAAGCCTTTGTATCAAATATTAACAAAAATACGGGGTAACACACTTTAAACTGTCATTGTTACACGTTACATGTACTTAATATTATAACAATAAATTATGCATAATTACATGCAAGTAACCCTAAGCCAAACCATATAGTAAGTACATGTAGTTAATTAATATTACTCAGTACTTAAATGTATAATTACACTGTAACAAGGACACATTCATATAAAGTGTAACCAAACACAGAATACAGCAGGTTTTCTCCCCCTTTATTTGTCTAAAGGTTCAATAAACTTCATTAAGAAAAATAGATTTTTTGCACTATTATTTCACATGTCAGTCTTTATAGGTTTAATAGCAATACAAGTCATTCAGTTCAACTTGAAATTTGATGTGTTTTGCTCCAGGCTCTATGGATAACACCGTTCGGCTATGGGACTCCATGAAGGCTTTCGATGACGTGGAGACAGACGACTTCACTGCAGCGACGGGCCACATTCACCTGCCGGATAACTCCCAGGAGCTGCTGCTCGGGACGTATCACAGCAAATCCACACCTGTCACCCACCTCCACTTCACCAGACGCAACCTGCTCCTGGCCGCAGGCGCGTACAACTCCCAGTGAAGTGACTGGGTATTCCTGAGGACAATGACTTTATGCAGCTGTGTTTGTTTTTTGTGAACGGTACATATTGTTTAAAGATTACTGCTCATCCTAACATGTGAAATAGGTTCGAGCGAAGTGAAAGACATCATAACGAACCACCAAACACCGAGCATACACGAGCTACCTGGGAGCAGCCACCGATACCTCTTGCATCATTCAGATGCTGATCCTAGATCAGATTTTACACCTTGTGCTCATGAGAAGCTCATTTCTTTTTCTGATCGATAGCGTCACTGCCATGCTTGTTTTCAAGGCCCTCTATGTCTCACAGTGATGTCTCTCCTTTTGTCTTTGTAAATGAACTTTTCCAATTCAGAAACTGGTTATTGATCTTTGAAATGTGTTATGAACACTCTTCTCAATTTCTGTACAAATTTAATACTAGTGCCTAAAATTGTAAATAAAACAAGCTTTCTACACAACGTTTGTTTGGTACAAGTGATTTTTTTTATTCTTTACATAGTTAAACCGAAGTGATGAGGTCAAAACAAGGACATCCAGCTTCCCGCACCCCTAGCTTCATCACAAAACATCCTGAAAATAGAGGAAAGGAGTTGGAATGAAACTTTTGGAAATATACATACATTTGGAAAAGTTAAATTTAGGCAGTACTTACTATAAATTAACTTGATTTCACGGCCTTTTGCTTCTTGGGCTTCAATTTGAAGAAGAGGATAATGGCAGCAATACTGGCGTATGTGGCCAACACACACTGAAGTCAAGGGAAAAACAGAGTCTGGTTTACTTAAATACTTAAATGTAGTGGGAAAATACAAAGGCATTGGGTACTTGAGTTTAATTGCATAATAATGGCAGAATTTGCATTATTCGAGTGTAATTCAACTTACATTCCTCCTGCCTGTGATTGTGTATGAGTTGAAGTACTTGGCGATGCCAGTGAACTGGTGGTGAGTTCCTGCGTCGTGTCCTCCCATGATTTCTATGCGCAATCTGTTGATAGACATATTCATAAATTAAACTAAATACATTCAAAGTTAAGCATCGTTTTTCATAAATACGTCGTAAGGTCACACAGAATGCATAAAGGACAACACTGCCTATTGGAACAATGACAGGCTGTTTTTTTTCTGAAATACAGATTTTGTAGCTAATTTCAATGATGTTTAAAATTCAAAGATGTTCAGTTATAATTTGGATATTAGCATCTTAGTCCGTTTGCTAAACCAAGCGTCTTTATGGTAAATGCAACCTGCGGGCTTTACTGAGCAGCATATATTCGCTTTGCAAACAATATAAAAACAGCATCGATTTATAAAACACGCTGAATAAAAAGCATTTCTATTAAAATCTGAAACATGACTTACCAAGCACACTGATGCCCTTCAATGGAGTAGCCGGAAAGTGAATGATTTAAGGAAATCCCGCCTTCGCGGTGATAGCCTGAATGAACTGCAGTCATTGGATTACACTCCCGTCAATCACTTTTTACACTAAAACAATAGGTTCGCAGAGACGTCAATCTAATTTTCCCGTCATTCTATTGGTTGATTCTTTTCCTTGCAGTGTAATCTTAAATCCCGCCTCTCAGTGTTTACGTCCGGGTCGCATAGATGGCACGCTTCTGAGGAACATGTGAGATTTAGTTACACAGTGTTTTATATCGATCTACGCAACGTTTTATAGCGTAAGTAAAAATAATTTGTTTTTACCTCTAGAGGGTTTTTACTGGCACGTGTTGCGTGTTTAAATGTAAGAAATGTGTTGGTTAAACGTTGCATTATAGTATATGTTGTGTTTCTAGTGTGTCCATGCCTGCAGTTTTGTAAAGACATGTGAGCAGATGTTAGACAAGACAAGGATTCATGTCTAAAAAGCTTTATGTTTTATGCGTTTGTTTCTTTATTGAATTCATTAGAGCCTTTATATTTGGGTACGCGGCGAAGAATGGCGTCTATGGAGGAAGGTTTTCCCCGTGGTGGGACAGTGAAGAAGACCACCGAGTCCAAAAATGTTAAAGCACATCATGTGGACAATCTATTTGAAGTAAGATGATGATAATGATGGTAGTGACTACAGCAGTGATTTTAATTAAGATCAATGTGCAACCTTCACATCTACCATGAGAGTAATGTGCATGTATGTCATGTTTTTCAGACACGTGAAACAGTGGTTACAAATAAGAGAAAGGTCGCGCAACAGGATGAAAAGCAAAAAACTAAACAACAAAAAGTGGAAAGTGGGGACTTAAAACTTAATACTGCGGCAACTGTGGAAATTCTTCATCTTTGGGTAAGTATATGCATATGAGATATTTGTGTGTGTATATATATATATATATATATATATATATATATATATATATATATATAACACATACACACAGTGGTAGCCAAAATTATTAGAACTTTAGTATTTTCACCAGCTAAAAAAAAATGTTTTAAGTCAGTTATTTCTATCTTTTGCTGTAGCATGTCAGTAGGAAATATCAGTTTACATTTTCGAACATTCATTTTGCCATTAATTGTAATAATCCAGTGAGATATTTGTCGTACAACAGCCAGTGCTCCACACAGAGATCTGATCTCCCCATCATCCAGTCTGTCTGCAATGGACATTTTTTTTTTTTTTTTAAACAAACACACAAGAATTGAGTCATGCCACTAGGGGTGTGCGATATTGAAAAAAATGATATGATATCTCAATATTTTTTGGGATTTTTTTCCATAACGATAATTAGACGATATTTTGCAGAGTGTGTTATTGTGCTGATATCTGACTACCGTGGACAGCTGCAGTTTTTGATATTCTTCATATTCTGTGTGGTCAGTTCACATCAGTGATTAATTAATCTTTTCATATAAGTTTAAATTGATTTTTGCCTTTAATAAAGCCATTTCTTTCTAAAAGTGTACATCTTTTGAGTCAAATTGTTACATTTAATCAGTCAATTAAGATAATAAGACATTTAGGCTGTTACCAAACAAATGAAACCAGTATCATCAAAATGAATCTTTGCAGAAGTTGCATCTGAAGTGCATTTAGATGTATTTACACACTATTTAATGCAGCTCAGAGGGACATGGAGTTCTTTAACCAGTTACAAATGCAAATGTTTTTGACATTTTAAACATAAAACACTGAATACTGATATTTGAAATTATTTTAAAAATGAAAATAGACTTTAAATGTGAAATTAAAACTGCCAGTAGGTGGCAGAAAGTCATGCCACTGACTTTGCATCTGATCACTCTGGTTTCTCTGTCTAGAATCTGAAGATCGGCACTCTGTTGCTGGGTTGTGTGAAGGAAGTGTCAGGCTTTCAGGCGATAGTTGGTTTTCCCAGCGGTATTTTTGGTTGCCTGCCAATCTGCAACATTTGTGACTCCTATACCAATATTCTTAAGGAATCCCTGGACTCTGAAGACAGTTTAAAGGTACCACAGCTGCACAAGGACTGAAAATGTAAAGCTATATGTGAATGTTGTCATTAAAGGATGCATTTTGTTTGTGTTTGTCTACTCTTCACAGAAAGTTGTCCCTCTCCAACAACTGCTTACTCCTGGGATGCTGATCAGATGCGTTGTGTTGTCTTTCGACTCCGTTAAGGAGGGTCATTCTAGACTTAAGGTGTCAATCGACCCTAAAAGGGTTAACAAGATGTTGAGTTCAAGTTCTTTGAAACCTGGAATGGTGAGTTTGCAAATGGTAATAAAAAATAAATGGTACATAATATATAAATATTTTTTAATATTATATTCAAGTAGACGGTTGTATCAAAATGACCTGGGTTCAGTGTTCTTTTGATACCGCAGTTATAGAGCATATACATATAATCCTATGGCTGGAAAATAAGAAGTACTTTTTTTTTTTTTTTTTTGTAGATACACTACTGGTCAAAAGTTTGGGGCCTGTAAGATTTTTTTTTAAGGTTTTTTTCTTTTTTAATGAAGTCTGTCACACTCATGTTTTCTGTTTGAATATATTTTAAAATGTGATTTATTTCTGTGACTCGGAAAGCTGTATTTTTAGCATAAGAACAGCATTTATTTGAAATAGAAATATGTTTACTGTCAATTTTGATCAATTTGATGTGTCCTTGCTAAATAAAAATAGAAATTGATGTAAAAAAAGAAAAACTGAGCGTAACCCAAACTTTTATACGTATTGGTAGTATGTATCACCCAGTTGTTGTTGAATCTTTTATGAGTAATTGTCACTTGTGAACTAAGATAAGACTGTCTTAACGTTTTAGGCACTGAGTGGTTGTGTGGAGAGTGTGGAAGATCACGGCTTCCTGGTTGACATCGGAATCAGTGGCACTAAAGCTTTCCTGCCCAAACAAAGCTCATCCTCAAAAAAAGGTATCAAATCCGGCACAAACACAGCAACGTAACATGTCATTAGTCTACATATACTGTTTATTGTAGTTCAATGACAAGATGAATAACTCACAAATCATATTGGATAAAATAAGTTAAAGTAGTTCACCTAAAAATTTAAATTGCCATAATCTCACCTTCATGTAATTCCAAACCTTTTACATTTTATTACATTAATAATAATTAAAGTTATGCAGGTTTGGAATGACAACAACATTGACGTAATTTCATTTTTGGATGAACTGTCGATGTCCTCTGATCAGGATTAAAAGCGGTATTATGATTGTAAGTTTCCTGTTTATCTCAGATCTGAATGTGGGTCAGTACATGACGGTCCTGATAGAGGAAGTCAAGAACGATGGACGTGTGGTGCGTCTGTCCCAGGATCCCCAGGCTCTTGGAAAGGCCTGTGCAGAGACTCAAGGATGGACTCTAGACACGCTCCTGCCGGGACTTTTGATCCAGGCACGCATCAAGAGGGTAAGTCAGCTGCACATAGACATAAAATATAATATAATATAACGACTGTGTATCACTCTACGCAGTTTGAATTCCCTTTTAAGATGATTTCAAGTGTTCTAGATCAATCGTTTTGAGATGTTGATGTTGTCTGCTGATGTTTTGTCATGATAGGTTACTTCTCGTGGGCTTATTGTCACGTGTCTTTCATCTTTTACTGGAATGGTTGATTTCCTGCACCTTGATGAGGACAAAGCATCTACCTACAAAACAGGAGATGAGGTATGAGTCAAAAGGCCATAGAAATAGTGTTTCAAAATATAGTTTAATATACTATAAAGCTGAAAAAAAAAATATATATATATATATATATATATATATATATTTATAAAACTGAAATAAAATCAGGGTTTCTGTGGGTACTCACCCAAATGAAGGAGTTTAAGTCTTAAATCAGACCAGAAAGTCTTACCCCCGGTTTCACAGACCAGACTTAAGCCTAGTCCCAGACTAAAATGTAAGTCTGAGCTGTTTCAACTGAAAGAAACTTGTACTGACTGATTTTAAAATATATCAGTGCCTTTGTTTCGTTCTAAGCACATTTATAAAAATTACTTAAAATGGCTTAATTGAACTATGGCCTAATCCTGGTTTAGTCTAAGCCCCGTCTGTGAAACCGGGCCTTAAATTCATAAATTTATGGCATTAAATGTTGCATGCTCTACAAAAAATAATATCTTCCTCAGTACTTTTAACTTGATTTCCAGTTGTTTTCTGAGAAAGTGAACTAAATTGAGTTTGTTTAAAATAAGAGCAAATATCTGTCAATGAGTAATGCAGACTTTTTTCCCCCCTTTTGAATTAACCCCATTGGCAGATATTTGTTTGTTTTTTAATCATAAACTCTCAATAATAAAAAAAGTGTTGCTAATACAACTTTATATTTTTATTCATTGTCCTTAAGCTTTTAAAAAGCCTCAAATAAAATAAAACCTGCAGATAAAATATAAAAATTAGATATAAAATGTTAACTTGTTGACAAGGCAACATTTCTAATTTTTGATTAGTTTAAGTTGAACCATTGAAACTGTAAATAAAAGTACTAGAACTAAAGCTGAAATGAAAAAGTAATTATATCCTAAATAGTAATTTAAAATAAACAAATTAATAAAAGCACAAAACAAAATGACAAATCATTAACTAAAATGAAAACTGAAAGTGTAGAAATAAAACTTTAAAGTATAATAGGATGTAAATGATACCAAAATAACCCTGATTCTCAGTCAATAATGAAGTTCTTTTCTTCTGGCTCTGTCTCAGGTCCTGGCGCGGGTTCTGTATGTGAAGCCGTCCACGGGGCACGTGGGTCTGTCCCTGCGCAGGCATCTCCTGCCACCAGGCGGCGCTGTGCTGGATGACGTCTCGAGTGAGCGGGTGAGCGAGGTGGTGAAGGGCTGTAAAATGACTACTTTGCACCATTGCTCTGGAGCCTTGATGAAGATGCCTGACGGGGCCACAGTCTTTGTTTATGTGAGTACAAAGCCGCTCTTGACACAGATGTACTACACACATGACCGCTGATCTGAGAGTCTAACGGAGTTTTATTTGCATTTTACATGTAGAAAAAACTCATGAAGGAGCCACATGAAGAATTGAACCCAGACTGCTTGCTGACCCAGCCTGAACACACTCTGAGAATCATAGATTACAGTCCTATGGAGCAAATGCACATGGGCACACTGCGCAGGTTGGTTGCTAGGCTGCTGTAATGTGGTTGCTAGGGTGTTCTGGGTGTTCTGTTATAATTTGTTGTTTTGCTGTCTTTTGTTTTATAGGAGCATTGTTGAAAAAGAGTTGTTCAGATATCAAGACATCAAAGTGGGACAAATTGTTCAGGTGGGCAACCGTGCTTGAGCACGTAATATAAATGGATTTTCAGGAAATGTCACGCAAAATAATAAATGTGCTTATGGTAAAATGCTTCCTGTGGGTTTCAGGGTACATTTACGTATTTGTGTAAACACGGTGCGTACGTGAGGATAACGAACCACATCAAAGGATTGATACCCAAAATTCACCTGGCCGATGTCGTCCTGAAGAACCCAGAGAAGTTGTTCACTAGTGGACTGAAGGTCAAGTGCAGGGTGAGGATGTTAAAGTCATGCACTGTTATTTGGGTCAGTGAAAAATAAGGATGTCCAAGATGATGAAAGTATTGTAAAAGTAGTAATATTTAGTCTTGCAGTCTTTCTGGGGTTACTCCATTTTAAATATCTTCATATGACAATGAAATGGCTGTCTACACGCTACAAGTTTTTAGAAATATTGTTTTTTTTTTTTAATGTACAAACTAGTGCTGTCAAACGATTAATTGCGATTAATCGCATCCAAAATAAAAGTTTTTGTTTACATAATATATGTGTGTACTGTGTATATTTATGTATATATAAATACAAACACATGCATGTATATATTTAAGAAAAATATGTTGTTATATATTAAATATATTTATGTATAATATAAAATACAAGAGTTTAAATATATAAATGTATATACATGTAAATATTAAAAAAAAAATTATATACATAATAAATGTACACAGTACACATACACATATTATGTAAACACAAACTTTTATTTTGGATGCGATTAATTGTTTGACAGCACTAATAGACTACGCCAAAGTTTTTATTGTTGGGTTTGCTTGTTTGTTTGTTATTTTCCTGAAATTTTATACTTTTTTTTTTCTCTCCCCTTTAATGCAGTTTTGATATATTGAAAATATAATGTAACATTTAAAACTGCTTTGATTATTTGAAACATTATTATTTGAAGATTATGCCCGAGTGTTTGTTTGTTTGTTTGTTTTTGTTTGTTCATTTTTTGATCAAATATATTAACAAGCCATGCAGTTTTTGTGGGGTTACTCCATTTTCCCTTTTGAACTGGACTTTTTCATAACATGTTTGAAAATATCTTTTCACATGACAATGAAATAGCTTTCTCCACGTTACATGTTTTTTAAAATGTAGTTTAATATAAAATTTGAAGCTGCTTTGATTATTTGAAAGAAATATGTTGTCATTTTTTTTTGGTTTATTTTGTTTTTTATTTTATTATTTCTTTCCCCCTTTAATGCAGACTTGAGTTTTTAAAAAATACTATGTAAATTTAAACCTGTTTTGATTATTTAAAACAAATAGATAATTCCAAAGTGTTTTATTGTTTTATTTTGAATTGAATTTATTTTATTTTTCCCAAATTTTGTACTCTCTTGGGTTTTGACATCTCTCACTCCCGTGAATACAGTCTTGTTTCACTGACAATGTATTTGTAACTTCTCTTCTGATTAATTTAACATGGACTTGTTTAGGTGTTGTCAGTGGACGCTCAGAAGAAGAGGTTGTGCCTGACCAGGAAGAAGACCCTTGTTGAGTCCACACTCCCTCTTTTCCTGTCCTATGCTGATGCCAAAGTGGGCTGCGTCTCCCACGGCGTCATCTTGTGTGTGAAGGACTTTGGCTGCGTTGTTCGTTTCTATGGAGATGTGAAGGGTCTGGTTCCTATTGCGGAACTGTCCACAGAGTATGTGACTAAACCAGAAGAGCTCTTCTTCGCTGGCCAGGTCAGAGAGGAACAATATTTAAAAACAAAACTGTCAAATGCATCTAGTTAAAAATTATGTTACACTACTGTTCAAAAATTTGGGGTCACAACACTGATGATAATAATAAGAAATGTTTCTTAAGCATCAAATCAGCATATTGGAAAGATTTCTGAAAATCACGTGACACTGAAAACTGGAGTAATGATGCTGAAAATTACATTTAAATAAATTATATTTTAAAATGGAAGAATTAATATTTCATTTTTGAGTGTGTGCATTTTTGATCAAATAAAGGCAGCTATGGTTAGCATGAAAGACTTCAAATACCATTTGAAAAAGTCTCTAAACTTGAATGATAGTATATATAATATTGCCCATGCACATTGTGTAGGATTTCGTTAAAAATTCAAACGGTTATGATCTTCAGTTCACACTAATTATTAACACTCTTTTAATTGTTTTCTGCAGGTTGTCCAGGCCAAAGTCTTGGATTGTGATGAAAAAAAAAAGATGCTACGTTTATCCTTCAGGGCCGTTACTGAGGGAAACATAAAAGAGGCACAGACTGCCAAATTTGACTTTGTGGTTGGAAAGGTAATTTGACTGAAAAAAGTTTTTATACTTGCTCTCTTTTCAAAGCACGTGAAAATTAAAAAAAAAGTTACTTTTTGTAAACTTTTCATTGCTTTTTCCTATTTAGCCGGTCGAAGTAAAAGTGTGCCGCAAAGTCCTGGATGGTCTAGAGGTCTCCATTGTTCCTGAAGAGTTGCCAGCTTTCATAGCCACAGTGCACCTCTCTGACCACGTGACCAACTGCCTTCCCCTGTGGATGGCGCTGGAGGAGGGCGACACCATCTCTAATTTAAAGTGTCTCAGCAAGACCAAGAAGAAGGGCATTGTATCCTCACACAGCCATTCATGTCTTTGTTGTCAGTAAAAATAACTATAAAAGCTCTGACTGGCAAGTCAAGTCACCTTTATTTATATAGCGCTTTTTAGAGTACAGATGCTGTCAAAGCAGCTTTACAGTATTACACAGGAAATTAGTGTGTCAATAATGCAAGAGGATGATAGTAAACACGTAATTTCCAATTAAAGCTGCAGTCCGTAAGTTTTGCCTCTTTGTCGCCATCTCTGTTTGAAAACCTGGAATTGCAGTTACTTGTGGAATTATCTTCCTTGAGTGGGGTTGTGCTCCGGCACGGCTTCAGCGCAGATGAATCTAATGTTTTTAGGTGAATGTGTAGCAGCCTACGTCTTGGAATATATGACCCTAATAAGAATTTTCACCGTATATTGTCATCTGAACAAGTAAGTAACAAGTCTGCCACGTTAGTTCTGCTCAACTAAGGAAAAAAGCATTACCATTAATCACGCTACCAATGGTGATTAAATCTAATGATGGGTTAGCTCATATCACATCAAACCGTGCAAATTATTATTATTGTTATACTTTATTCTCAAATTATTAATGCTAACAACATCAGCATTGTGTGACTGAGCATAGTGTGTATTAACGTGTAGATTTCAGTTTCTGTACAGTCTAATCTAATTGTCATGCCATTCAAATTTCATATTAAGAAATTCTTTTAAACCAAAAAGCAAATTATGCTCCCTTCGAACTGGTTTTCTTTAAAATACAAATCTTGTGTAATCCCAGGCTATCTGTAATCAGAAGCATATTTAAAACTGGAATATAATTTAATTTCATTACATGTGTTTCATAAACACATAATCCTTTCTCGATCACAATCCGACATCAAAATTATACATTTAATTATTCTAGCTGCGGTGAGAAAAAGCTATAAAGGATCTGCCACCTGCAGGATCTTCACATGCTATAGCCTACTAGCTGAGACAACTTCTTTATGTTTACAGACGTGACGTAATGACGCAGTGCCATGCTCGAATTTCCCACGAAAACCTACCCGTACCACTCAAATTAGAAAACGTTATTATAAGCTAACCGCTGTGAATCGGGTTAAAATAAGGCTATAGTTTTGAACACTGGCTGGTTATGTACTTGCTCAAATATTGATTTTGGGTCATTTTTAACCCAAACAAGTTACGGACTGAAGCTTTAAAGTCAGCTCATCATTGATTCAGTGATGTTATCGTCCAGCTCAGTTCAGTTTAAATAGTATCTGTGCAATCAAGTCGACAAATTCCACATCGTTCAGTTCTTCTTAACCTAGTTCTGTTCAGACTCTCACTAAGAAACCTCTGCTGAAGGCCTGTCTGGAGGACGACAGCATCCCCAAAAGCTTCTCTGAGCTCCAGGTGGGGACGCAGATGGTCGGCTGGGTGAAGAAAATCATGCCTTATGGAGTCTTCATCGATTTCCCGTATGGACTCTTCGGCCTCGCTCCTAAAGCTGTACGTCTTTGTTTTGGTCGTTTGGATGGGATTTAGTATGAAATTGTACATTTTTGTGTAGATTTGAGTTTGTGTTTGTCTCGTCGTAGGCCATGGGTGATCAGTTCATCACAGACACCTCAACCGTCTTTGACATCGGCCAGACGGTTGTTGCCAAAGTCACCAATTTGGACAAAGAGAAGAGCAGGTTTCTGGTCAGTCTGAGGGAGTCAGAATTGAGTCTCCCAGTGGAAGGGTCCCAAGCTCGACTGATCCAGGGTCTGAAGGAAAGGAAGGCCATCTTTGAGATGATGACTTGCAGAGGTATGATGCAGAGGCTCTGATGAATGACAAAAGATAAGGTGTTTAACTTCTGTTTTCTGCTGTATTCTAGTGTCTTTAATCAAAATCTCTGTCCGTCTCCAGGGGAGTCTGACGTCCTGCAGCAGCTCTCTGCTGTATCACTGGGAGATAAATTGAAGGTGACGGTGGGAGATAACAGAGAGGATGGCTCGGTTGCACTGACCTCAGATCAGCTCAGTAAAGCCACTCTATTGGTCTCAAAGTACCACACAGAAGGTGAGGACCACCTTCCTCTTCAAAAAAAAAAAAACATTGTCATGAGAACGACTTTTTTGTAATTATTGATTGTCAACTTTTAGTCTTAAAAGTAGACAATGCCGTAACAGTTCTCGGGCCCCTTTAAGTTGAAATTCCCTCAAATTAGTGACTTGATTGGTCAAGAATCCCTTCAGTGAGTAAGACGTTAAATGATTCTTCTAACTGCCAACTTTTAAACAATAGACTGGCTTGTGAAAGTTTTTGAGTGATTTATTAAAACCTTTTGTTTGTGTTTGTTCTTATGTCATTTTTATTCATTTTTTGTTTTATTTAAAATTTTTATTCAGCTTTAATTTTTTGTCAGTCTTAGTTTCATTAGTCAAGTTCAAGTCAAGTCAAGTTGAGCTTTATTGTCATTCCGCTACATGTGTGGACATATAGTGGAACGAAATGTCGTGTCTCGCAGGACCACGGTGCTACATACCAGTTAAACATACATAAACATCGCAAGTATAAGGAAAATAATAGAGCTATACAACAGTTAACCGTCTGACTATACATATACTATAAATGCTATAACTACTATACATAGTTGACTACACATACACAAACTGAGACTGTACAAAAACTTTACATACATACTGTACATGAAATTGTGCAAAAGAGATATTTGTACATAAAACTGTGCAAAGAAATATATTTTGTACATTAAAATGTTGTGCAGAAGAGAGATTTGGGGGAAGCAGCGCATAGTGCAAAATGATTTTGTAGTGCAATGCACAAGTAAACATATATTATACTATTGAGTCTTTGTAGCAAGGAGTGATTATAGAAAGTGTCTAATGTGCATATAGTGGGATGAGTGCGTTACTTCAGGTGGTTGAAGTAATTTTGATCTTAATTTTAGAACTTCAATTTATTTCAACTAATTTAATTTGGCAACATTTAATTTGTTTTCCATCTTTTTCAATTACTGAAAAATGAACCTGTCACAATTACGTGATACATTATTTTTTTTAGTTTTCACTTGGAAATCTATAGTTAAATAGTCCAATGTTATTTTCTTGAATGCTGTGAAAATTTATTGTTTATTTATGTATTGTTTCGGTTCAACTTTAATTTTGGTCCACTTTACATTCACATGCCAATGAAATCTATATAATATAATATAATGCAGTCTGATTAGACCTACAAGCCTTCTTTTTGTATGAAGGAAGACCTTTGACTGTCTTGGTGTACATTTCAGCAGTGTTTTTTATTTTCTACCTTGTTAATGTCTTTTAACTCATCTCTTTGTGACATGAGACATGACAATGCACATTTGATAGCATTTCATATGCTTAAATATATCCCTTATTTGAAAGACAAAATGTGATTGAAATTTAAACTGCACAATTTATCTCAAATAACCCCAATCAAACGATTAAACCATTGCGATACACTTACCGAATTTGGCTTACTTTTAATAGTTTTACTTTTAGTTTGCAATAATGTTGTAGCTGAATGTCTTGGATCATTTGATTCCAAAAAGAACCATTTCCTGTTGAAATGATACTCCCATTGGACTGTCTACATATACCATCTAGTGGAAAGCATGTGAAACTGGCAACTTTACAATTTCAGTGGTTGTGTGTGAATTTGGGGATCTTGACATGGACGGATAAAATGCTAGTTCTCATCTAACTAGATTTGTGTCAATGTTTCAGGTGTGAATGTGAGTCCAGGCTGCAAACACACTGCAGTGATTCTCCATGTCGACCTGTCCCAGTCTAAGGTCCATGTGTCGCTGCTTCCAGAGCTGAGCGCGGCGATGAGGAAAAAGGTTAGCCCAACTCAAAACCCTGAAAATCCACAGCATCTAATTTATTCAGGCCTGTTAAAGTTCATTCTTTTTGTTTGTCTTCAGTTGGAAAAGGACTCCAAACTCACTGCCGCTATCCAGTTCACCGACAAAGACTTTGCTGTCGTCTCATTGGGTGACACTGGTCACCTGACCATCATTCCGACTCGCACTCACATAAATGACGTCTCGAATTCAGAGAAATTTCATGTCGGTTCCTGTCTGAATGTGACCGTGGAGGAGCCCAGCAGCGAGGAGTTGGGAGGACTTCCTCTCGTCGCGTGTCAGAAACAGAACGTGACGAGAGGAACGCAGAAACAGGAGCAGAGCAAATTTAAGAGCACAGATCTTGGGGAAGTGATGACGGTGACAGTAAAGAAGGTGAAGCCCATGGATGTGGTGGTGATGCTGCCGTCGGGGACCACAGGAAGTATCCATGTATCTCAGATCGAGGAGTCACCTGTGGTTGGCAGCTTCCCAACATCATCCCTGAAGGTCGGGAGCAATGTGGAAGCCAGAGTGATTGGAGGGCACACAGTTCGTGGTCACAAGTAAATATAGCCATGTTACGTTGTCTGTCACAGAATCTTCTTTGTCTCAGTGCCTTTAAATGGGGCTATTTATAAACCCCACATACAAGGCTTTCAAATGGTACTCGGCCGGAGGCAAAAAAAAAATAAAAATAATTGTATATGTGTGTGTGTGTGTGTATATGTATGTGTGTGTGTGTGTGTATATATATATATGTGTGTGTGTATATATGTATATATGTGTGTATGTATAATGTGTTTATTATTATTTATGTGGGAGTTTTATTTTATTTAAAGGTGTATTAATTATTAATAAGTCCTTTTATATTTTAATGTTTTTATATTTCCTTTTATTCATTTTATTTTTATTTATTTTATATTTTATTTAAATGATTGAGTTTTTTTGTTGTTTTGTTTAGGGTTTTTTTTTTTACTTATTTAAAGGCTTTATTTCATTGTTAATTTTTTTATATTTTACTTTATTTTAATACTTTTTTATTTTATATTTATATTTATTTGTTTTGTTTTTTTGTATTTCAGTCATTTAAATGCTTTTTAGTTTAGTTTTTTTTCTTTTCTTTTTGCTGTTTTATGGGACAATGGGGTTATTTTTGCTATTAGTTTTCTATTAATAATTGTATATCCAATATTATGTTTACTAAATAAATATAAATATAATATTTTCATTTTATTTCCCTTTTTCTTTTTTGCTCAGTTATAGACTCATATTTGGTCATATTTTGTTTTTGTGGCTCATTGTGAAGAATATGCCTGAATGAATAATTTTCATTGGTGTTGTGGTGATAAATGTCAGCTTTTATGGACTGTTGGCATTGTTTTATTCGATATTTAGCTAGCTTGAAATTTTTTTATATTCATAAAATATTCTTTTTCAACAGGTTCCTGCCAGTCTCTCACCCTCACTTTAAGGTTTCCCTCCCTGAACTCACTCTTCTGCCCAGGTATGCATTTCTCCAGTTCTCTTATATTAATGTGAGCAAGCAGCATATGGGAACAGCTGCACCAAACATTTGTCTGGGTGTATGTTTTCTTTATTTATTGTATTCATAGTTTTGTGCTACACACTTCACTCTTTTTCAACTCTTTTTCAGCAAACTGAATGATGCTGACAAGAAGACAATTGACAAATTGAACTACAAACCTGGAGATGAAGTCATATGCTTTGTATCAAAGGTAGCTTTTTACAGTTTAAGGAAATGTAATATTAAACTCCATGAGCTGTTGAAGTAATTTTTGCCTTCTCCTCAGTTCATCGAAGAAACACAATGCTTAGAAGTTCATGTGAAGCCCAACGTCATGGGAACCGTTGAACTGTTAGCCATGATTAACAAACCTAGCGTAAGTCTCTGTACAACTTTGCTTTCCTTGTTTGTTGGGGTGGGCGATATACCGTACACAAAATTAGCCGGTAGAAATTTGTCAACCGGTAGAGATCACAGTTACACTCTCACGTGATGTTGATTTGCTACGTGGTCACGAAAAATGTATCGTCTGCATACATTTTTAAGCACTGCCATAAAAACAAGTGATTTTAAACCGTTGAAATGCAATCAGCAGCAAAAGAGAACTAATTTTGCTATATTCACACGCTGTTTCTGAGAGACCGTTTCTGAGCGTTTTTTGAACACTGCATTGCATTACACCAAAGACACAAAATAATGTTCTTTTTAGCAACATCATATGACCCCTTTAACTTGTCTTCAGTGAGCTTGAAGGTTTTTTTTTTTATGCTAGTATTACCTTTTTGTTGTGATATTGACATTGGTGGCAATAATTATGAAATTTCTATGATATCAGAAATTTTGATACCAGAAAGACCTTATTTAAAGCAAAACAAAGTATATTGTGATATATAATGTTACAGTGAAATAAAATTACTCGTACTGTGATATAAGATTTTGGGCATCTCGCCCACCCCTACTTGTTTGTTAAATATGCAGTATTTGAAAACTAATGTTACAATATTGCTCTGCTTATATTAAAAAGTATTTCATTTATATTTAATAAAGTTACTTGAAAGAGTTAATTTAACGGCGCCTTAAATGTTACTTGTGAAAATAATTTCAAATCATGCACTTATTAAATGCATGTTTTGTTAAATTAATTTCAGAATAAACAAGCTGTAATGTTTTCAAATTGTTTTCCCACAGCAAGCTAAACACCCACAGACGCTTTTTAAACTGGGACAGACCATTTCTGCAAAGGTTGTTGGTCTTGGTACCAGCAGGCCTTTTCGTCTTTCCCTTTCACTCACAGGTAATACTTGTAGTTTCATCTGCAGTCATAACTGTTTTGAAGCTCAGCACTATCAGTACTGTCAGAGGGGATTTGATGAGACAACATTTCCTAGTTCATATTTTGTCCTCATTATACCAAACGCTGAGTCACACAGCTCTTGATGTCGTGCTCCTGCCATCATGACGCATGTGGCGGTCGTCCCTCGAGTCTCTTTAGCATTTCCTGTGTGTGCCGTTGCTGTAGGGATGTACAAGCTGGAGCAAGGGGTGATCACCATGGCAAAGGTTTGGAAAACTGTGCCTAACATGGGACTGTTTCTCCAACTCCCATTTGGGAATTCGGGTTTGGCTTCGGTAACGGATCTCTCTGATGCATTCGAAGACAACCCGCTAGAGCCCTACAAGCTGGGCCAACTAGTCCGGTGAGTCATGACCTAGTTGGAATTATTTATGACGAATGTCTGAAAGGATTTTTCCTGCGTAGAAGCACTAAAAAGCTTCAAATGTGAAATTTGTTTCTGTGTGTGCATTTCTTTTATCCAGGTGCTACATTATTGGGGAGGAAAATGGAAAGTTCAACGTTTCTTTACGGCCCTCCAGGTACATAATCGAGCATCATTTCAAAATTAGATTAAATTGGGTTGTAGATCGCCATCACTTTTCTTCTTTAAAACATTCCATTAAATAAATGAATGTATTTATTTATTTAGTTTTATTTTATTTTTCACATGTATACCTGTTATACCATGTTCATGTTTCACCTGTTTTTTTCATTTTATTTATTATTGAATTTTTTTATATAATAAATACAACTACAAGTATGTTACCAAGATAAATATTACTTGACAATAATGTGATAATGACAATAATAACAACAGTTATGCTAGTAATGATAAAAAATGCTTGCTGTAACATTAATGAACAGTTTTGTACTTAGTAGTCAATAAATTTTTTTTTTTTTTTTTTACATTTTTCTTTTAACAATATACATAAACAACCAGAGAAGGATGCACTTGACTCCAAAAGTAATCTCATTGTAACTACTTTTCAGAATGTTACCTTTATTATTATTTTTTTTTCATTATTATTTTTATTTGTTTTATTTTTTCTTCTTTCATGGGACATTGCAATTAGGCTTGTGACAATAAATTGAGCCATTTAGATTTTTTTAACAAAAGTGTGAGGCAAAACATGGTTTTTAAACTATTCAAAGTAGTAAATATGTTATAAAAAACATTTGAAATGAACACTGGTATGGTTTGTGCTATTTCTATCCTGAGAAACCAGCAGCAGTGTGATATTGCCTGAAGTAAATGGGATGTCTGTGTAGGTCTTTGACCCATATCATCCGTTACTTTCTTCTCAGAATATTGAGAACATCCGGCCTGCTTGTGCGTAATTGTGTAGATGATGACAATGAATTTTTTTCTGTTGGCTTGTATATTTTGGCCACTGTCTGACAAGTCATTTGAAACTATTAAATAGTTCATAAAACAGGCCTGCTCTCATGTGGACATCTGACTGGCCATTTCCATTTGTAGTCATCTTGAAAGCATTACAAATAAATCTTAAGACTTCAGTTTTGCTTTGTGTTAGATTTGAGTTTGAGGATGATTTAAAATTTAGCTTTGTCTCATTGTATTGTGCCAAAAAATTCAGCCTTTTTATTTTAGTTTTTAGTTTTTTGTTCAATTTTTAATTTTTTTATTTTAAACTCAAATTTCTCCCATTTCTACAGATTGTATAAGGAGCACAATAAGAATCTAACAGATCCAGACATTCAGTCAATTTCCGATATAAAAGAGGGCCAGATTATCAGGGGATATGTGACATCTATTTCTGATCTAGGCATATTTGTGAGGTAAAGTTTGTTGATTTTGCTGCACATTTTTAAAGAAACCATTCTAGCCTCGTGAGTTGAATTAAAATGATTTTTCTTGTATGAAGGTTGTCAAGGACCATCTCAGGAAGAGTTCTTTTCCAGAATGCTACAAAATACTTTGTGAAAAACCCAAAAACATTTTCCGAACACATTTCCCTGAATGCATTGCTGACAGCCAAGGTTCTCAGGTAATGTATGTCTACATGTGTACAATGACCAGCTATTAATAATAAATTTAAATGTATCTATTTGTAGAGCTATATGACTAAAGACAGTTGCTTCTAAATCAGTGTGAACACCAAGAACGAGCATGTCAACCTGTCGCTGCTATCAAAGGACACTGGCAAACCAGATCTGCTCCCAGAATCCCTTGAGCTTCCATTGCTTTTGACAAATCAAGAACAGCAGCAGAGGCAAGAACATGACAAGAAAGCCACCAAGAGGAAGCGGGTTAATTCTGAGAGCCAGGTAAGTGTGTGTGTTTTTGTGTTTAACTGATAGTTTCGAAGAGGATGGATTTGACCTTGTGTTTAATCCTTCTAGCAACAAGACGATGAGAAAAATGGACAGACGATTAAAAAGAAAAAAGAAGGCCCGGTAAAGGGCAAACCCACAGAAAAGAAGAAAACAATAAAAGAGAAAACTAAAACCGAGGATAATGACAGTGGTGTAGAAGTGTTCTTCAGAGAGGAGGAAGAAACGCCGTTGCGTAAAAATCAAGTCCAAGTAAAGGTGACGCGTCTTCTCTCTTCAGATCAATTCGATTGATTTTATATTTTAATATTGGTGTACAGCTGCTTCTCTGATGTGTAACAGTTGTCGTCTGATTGTTTAGGGTAAGCAGAAGGCAAAGGAGCCAGAACGGCTGCAGGTGACTTTTGGCTTCCCGTGGGAATCCACACTGTGCTCTTTAACACCTTTTGCCGCAGTAGACGACACCCATGATTCCAGTGAGGATGAGCAGGAAGTCACGAGCAAGGTGAGCTCACACATGCGTCAAAAATAAGTTGCTCCCATGTAGACTGTTGAATATCTATTTATTTAATTTTCCAGAATAACAATGGGAATTTATAGGTTCTTGAAAATTGTTTTATCAAATTTAAGGTAATAAAAATCTTAAATGTCAAAAAAGAACATTTGCTGAAAATTGACTTCAGATCATGCAAAATATGGATGAGTTTGCTTCTTCATCACAATGGATTTAGAGAAATGTAACATTATATCACTTGCTCACCAATAGATACACTGCAGTGAATGGGTGCCGTCAGAATGAGAGTCCAAACAGCACAATAATCCACAAGTAATGTACACAACTTAGTATGGATAGATGAGACACATTTTGGCCAGAAGTGATGGTTTGTTTCTTACAAATGGACAGCTTTTCGCTTCATAAGAATTTAAATGATGGACTGGAGTTGTGTGGATTACTTGTGGATTATTGTGATGTTTTTATCAGCTCTCATTCTGACGGCACCCATTCACTGCAGAGAATCCATTGGTGAGCAAGTGAAGTAATGCTACATTTCTGATTTTCAAGAGGTCTTAAATTTTGGAATGGGAAAAATATTTGCAATACCGCCTGTGTGATGAAGTGGTTATTAAACTTATTTAAAAAAAAAAAACTATGGTTTAATTAAATAATTACAAAGAAATGGCAAGTAACACATTCAGTTAAATGTAAAGTAGAACATTTTGAATTTGAGAGAATAAAATGGCATTTTCTTGTAAAACATACTCCAAAAAATCCTTATTTTATTAGCAATCACTTTTTATAATTCATAGTCTGCAAACACACAGCAAACAGCTCCTCTTTCTCTCCAGCCAGTGAAAAAGCCCCGTAAAGAGCTGAAGCAGGAGCAGCAGAACGCGGAGCAGCAGCTCAGCAAGCTGGAGGCGGAGCTCATGGACACGTCCGTGCGTCCGGACAGCACAGTAGCATTTGAGCGTCTGCTCCTGTCGTCTCCGGACAGCTCCCTCCTCTGGCTGCAGTACATGGCTTTCCATCTGCAGGCCACTCAGATCGAGCAGGCGCGTGCGGTCGGCGAGAGAGCCCTCAAAACCATCTCCTTCAGGTGCAAAGACTGGTTTAAGATGGTTCCGATTAAATCAAGTACAACTTGCATGCTGCTGCAGGAAACATGTTTGAAAACAGTCATAATTTGACACTAGCGAATAAATGATAGGCTTTTGATCAAATGGTTATTGGTGTGTGTTGATGTTCTCTATTCTTGCATAATTAATTTTGTTTTTTTTTAAATGGCATCTAAATGAAATCTCAATTTTGTCACTAGAGTTAACCGGTTTGTTTGTGTGTTTAGAGAGGAGCAGGAGAAGCTGAACGTGTGGGTGGCCATGCTAAATCTGGAGAACATGTACGGGACACAAGAAAGCTTGCAGAAAGTCTTTGAACGGGCCATCCAGTACTGTGAACCTCTTCCTGTGTATCAGCAGCTTGCTGACATTTACGCCAAGTCGGACAAGATCAAAGTAAGCATTATATCATGTGATATGTGTGATGGTTAGAAGGGATGCAATGATATATATTTTAGCTCGAGAGTGGGCGGTCTGACCAAATTTGTTCAAAAGTTTAGAGTCATTAAGTTTCTATATTCAGCAAGGCATTAAATTGACCAAAAGTGACAGAAAAATATTTATATTGTTATAAAAGATTTGTATTTTCAATAAATGTTGTTCTTTGCTTGGATCCTGAAAAAAAATGTATTGCATTTCCACAAAAATAACTGTTTTCAACATTGATAATAATAAAAAATAAGGATCATGTGACACTGAAGACTGGAGTAATGATGCTGAAAATACAGCTTTGCATCACAGCAATAAATCATATTTTAAAATATATTTTAATAGAAAACGGTTTTTAAATTGTAGTAATATTTCACAATAATATGGTTTTTACTGTATTTTTAATCAAATAACTGCAGCCATGGTGAACATGAGACTTTTAAAAACATTTTAAAAATGTTTTACAGACTCCAACCTTTTTTTCATGTTTATTTAATAACTAAATATTTAAAAAAAAAAAAAATATATATATATATATATATATATATATATATATATCACATGCTACAAACCATCAGAACATTACATTTTGTATTTTTTTTGTGTGTGTGTGTGTAGGAGGCTGAGAATCTTTATAAAAGCATGGTGAAACGCTTCAAAAAGGAGAAAGCCGTATATCTGAGTTACGGCACCTTCCTGCTAAGACAGCATCAGAGCGACGCTGCAAATGCTCTTCTGCAGAGGGCGCTGCAAAGCCTGTCCAATAAAGAACGTGAGTGCGAGCCACACTTCAGACATGCATACCTAATTCCCACATTTATGCATGCCTTGAGACTCACTAGGAAGAGATTCATTCATAATTACGAATCTGAAAGGCACCCTGCAGGTTTCCTGTTAGCAGCTCATGCATTGTTTCCTTGCTGTCTTTCCAGATGTTGACCTGATTGCCAAATTTGCCCGGTTGGAATTTCAGTACGGGAACGCAGAGAGAGCCAAATCCATGTTTGATAAGGTCCTGAGTACCTACCCCAAACGCACAGACCTGTGGTCCGTGTTCATAGACTTGATGGTGAAGCACGGCTCTCAGAAGGAAGTGAGGTAAACACAGCTGCTGGGTGATACTAGTCAGAGAGAAAATGAGAACTTTTTACTTCATAGGCCCATATTATGAATTCTTAAAGGGATAGTTCAGCCAAAAATTAAAAATGTCATCATTTACTCACCCTCGCATTGTTCCAAACCTGTATGAGTTTCTTTCTTCTGTTTAGATGCTTTTTAAGACTGTTGTAACCAAACATTTGACGGTAGCCATTGATTTCCATAGCATGGAAGAAAATACTATAGAAGTCAATGGCTACCGGCAACTGTTTGGTTACCCACATTCTTCAAAATATCATCTTTTGTGCTTAGCAGAAGAAAAATAAAAAATCTTACAGGTTTGGAACGACTTGAGGGTGAGTAAATGATGACAGAATTTTCATTTTTGGCTGAACTATCCCTTTAAGAATGGACCCTTTTGATCAAATCAACCAAATCAGCCTACTGCATTATTTTGTTTTAATCGAGTAGAGAGGAATATGTAGAGTGGAAAAGACTCTTGAAATTCTTATCTGAATTCAGATTTCTTGTTTTCGCACAACGTGTAATCAAAAATATTTTGCCGTTTCTTCCAGGGAGCTTTTTGATCGTGTGATTCACCTGAGCGTGTCAGTGAAGAAGATCAAGTTCTTCTTCAAGCGTTACCTGGAGTACGAGAAGAAGAACGGCACACCTGAGACCATCCAGGCCGTCAAACAGAAAGCTCTAGAATATGTGGAGTCCAAAGGAGCAGAAGCTGCCAGCTAGTGCCATCTATTTACCTTAAGATTAATTGGATATTTGAGGAGCATCTGTAATCCTCCTGCTTTTTTTTTAACCCTTGTGCATATTTTACATATATCTGGAGCTGTATTTGTGTGTTTCCTGAGCTTTAATGTCATATCATTGAATGTCTATAAGTGACCACATTTTCCTATTTCATAAATGATTATGAACTTAAAATATTGCTGTAATATGAAGTCATACATGTTTTGCAATAAAAATTCTGCTATCAAAAGCTCCAGATCCAGCATTTCTTTTATAAAAATGGTTAACCACAAAAACATGACATTTTATTCAAAAACAAACAATACAAAATAACAATGAAAAGGGAACAATTCAAGCAATGAACACGATATTGGATAAGAACTGCTGGTTACTGATTATATATTTAATATTTCTGTAAGGACTATGCAGGATCTTCATGAAGACCTGTAGTACCAGTCAAACAGACAGTGCACTATACCTACAACCCTATTATCACATATATACGGCTGTCCATCGACAGCAGAAGTTTAATTGCCGAAGTTTAATGTTTTCTTTTGTCGCCTGGTTAGATCCCCTGAGGCAAACTCCTGAGATATTTACCTCTCATTTTGACGTCCGTTACCCAGCATGCACGGTGTGTCTCTCGCTTTAGAACCTCGGCACGATACTACTTTAAAGATTATTGTGGCACGATATATAGGAGATTATTCTTATGTTTGGCTACTGGCAATATGGTACTGAATCACTAGTGACGTCCTGGTTTCTCGCGTTCTCCGGGTCCGCTGTGGCGGTGCGTATAGATGGCTTTGGAGAGCCTTGGCAGGTCACATGATATGTTCCAACAATCGCAGAACTAGAGGGTGTTAATCTGGCCGTGGGCCGTACAGTTTCTGGGCTCACACCTCCTCGGGGTCTTGCAGCCCCTCGGCTCCTCGCGGGGCGTCGGCGTTGTGGAGACGCATGATGGGTTTATTGCACATTGGGCAGACGCTGCGGATCTCTAGCCATTTCAGCAGGCACCTGCAAGTTACAACAAACAACAAGAGATGTCTTAAGAAATACTGGTGCAAATGGCAAACTAGTGTTTTGCACTTTTACTTGTCAATGCAAAATGTGTCACCACAATGTTAGGCTGTTGCTTTGCAGTTGCCTGTAGTTTGATGCGTTTAGGGGTATGTTAGCAGTCAGCAGTGTTAGCAATAGTAAGAGTGATACATATAATAAGCATATATTCTTCAAAAAAATAAACTGCATTGCATTATAATATTAGTTGCTTTAATATCATTTTATGTTTTACATTTTCTCTTATTCATAAATAGGAGTGTGGAAATGGATTTATTCACTTAAAATAGACTTTATTATTAATTTTATATATAATATAGTTCAAAGGGTTGGGGTTGGTAAGATTTTTAATGTTTATGAAGTGTTTTTTAATGCACAAAAAAAAAAACCTGTAATATTGTGAAATAATATCAGATAAAATAACTGTTTTCTATTTTATTATATTTTAAAATGGCATTTATTCCTGTGATGTAAAACTGAATTTTCAGGATTTTACAATACATAAAAAATATTGCGCAAGGGCATGAACTGTGTGAATGATGAGTTTTCTATAGAATTCTGCTGGCTATTCCAAGCAGGTCTTAGCATAAAGTAAATGTGACATTTCCCATTAAGTAAACACTTGTTTCAGTGGAACTCACTTCTTATGGAAGGTGTGTGAACATGGGCAGACGCCCAGCTCGTCTCTGGTCTTGAATTCCTCTAGACATACGGCACAGGGCTGCTGTGATACACAAGAAACAAGCTATTTTAGTCTCCTTTCTTTTACACACATAATTCAACCGCTTCAGCAGGACGCTACAGGAATGCCGGCTGTAACTTTGCCAACATTTCTCTGTGTTTGGTTTCAGCCACACTTTTTCCTACTGCATGATTGTGCAAAGGGTCTGGAGTTGCATTCTATTCTACTGGATATCATCAGTTTCACGTCTGGGTTCCCATAATGCAGGTCACCACTAGTTGGTTGAGAGGACCAAAAAAATCCTGCAGAGGTCTGTTTGCACAATCAAGAATTTCCCCTGAGGTTTTTATGAATCATATGAACACTTTATAACCTAATCGAGCCTCCCTTGTAAAGGAATTTTTAATGCACTGCGAGGGAGATCTGAAATGCAGAGCTTTGATTCTGACATTTATGTTTATAAAAATACTCACATAATTTAATCTATTGAACACTGTTTAGTGTGGAATGCAAATAAACTTTTCAAATAAAATTTATCAGAAAATTTGCATGTCCATATCCATTAGGCTACATTTTATTTAATAATAAAAAACGACCTAAATTTCACTTTTGTTAACTGAAATTAAAAATATCAGTTTCAGTTTGGCACTTATATTTTGTTATATTTTTATTTTATTTTTTATTTCTAATGACATTTCCCCTTTAAAAATAATGCTTTGATTCTAAAGTCATACACCCTTTTAGACCACATAACAAGTTCAGTCACACCCAGAGAGCTTATGACACTTACTCCCAGCAGGCTCAGCTTCTTTCCTGCGCCTTTCAACACCACCTTTTATGAAAAAAAGAAAAGAAAAGAACAATGGGTTGTTTATAATTTTACAGTAAATCACTTTAAGTAACAGGCGTAATTTCTGCGCCACCGAACGGAACTGCATTTTCGGGAACAGCTCTCCGAACACGCCCCCTGTCAGCCATTGGTCGAACAAACAGATAGCCACGCCCCCAGACGCATGCTATTGGTCGAGTCCGCGTCGTTGCGAGCAGAGCTGTTGAGCTGTGCTCTCAACTGCCCTGAGGAGGACTGGGAAACAAGAAAGTAACGCCACAGGGACACCGTGTTTATCGTTTTTGAGGTACTTACAGTTGTTTAAATATTAAGCTGGTCGCAAGTAAAGTATTTTAACACCGAAACATAACATATTTCATCTTTGCCAGGAAAAAGGTTGTACTTTTCCCAGCCACTGTGACTAACTACTGTAAGTGACTGAGAATAGACAAGTGTGCTTCATTAGTCATGACTGACTAATTGATTGATTGATTTAATGTTATGTGCTAGGTGTTTACATAGCATTTTCTTTGAAAACGGTACGTCCCATATTTTATTGTGAGACCCATTAGATATTTTAGATGAATAGCCTATTATCTGACATGAAATGGAATGAGCTTGATCAACATTATGAAAGTTAAAGGGATAGTTGACCCAAAAATGAAAATGCTGTCATCATTTACTCACCCTCAAGCAGTTCCAAACCTGTAAGGATTTCTTTGTTCTGGAAGTCAACTGTGCCCCAGAACTGCTCTGTTTCCCAAATTCTTCAGAATATCTTCCTTTGTGTTCAGCAGAACAAAGACATTCATACAGGTTTGGAACTACTTGAGGGTGAGTAAATGATGACAGCATTTTCATTTTTGGGTCAACTATCTCTTTAAGTAGCCTACCTCCTTTCACCATTTTGAAAAAGACTAAATAAATTTTCAGGCCTAGGTTTTAGTGCTTTTTTTTTTTTTTAAATATCATCCTGTCTTGTGTCATATAATCCATATAATAGTATCATATCTCACATTTGATAACACGCTAACCATATATGAGGAGCAAAGTATATCATGAAGGTCATCTGTTAGATTGGATTTCATATGGCTAAGACTATGCTATATTTACATCGAAGTGTATTGTTTTAGGCCCACCTCATTGTAGCTGTACTGCTCCCTTGTACCTTGCTGTTTCAATCTGTAAAGAGAAGAGGAAAAAATGAAACATTTCTGCACTTCCTGAGCTGAACTGCAAAACTGCTGTGGGTGGTGCAAAAGGGAGATGTTGTGATTGTGTAATTCATTTTGCTGCAGCATTTCCTCTGTCAAACTCTCTCATATGCATATAAAACACTTCCACATAATATAAACACTAATTTATACTGTCTCAACTCAAAGTCTGATGAAATATGGGATTCAAAATGTAATTTAAATCGCACCATTTCAAAAAATCTGTATGTGAATAGGATGACTGTATTCATTTTAGATAATAACAACTCAGACTTGTCTTCCGGTGTCGTTCTACATGTCTTTACAGGAGCAGAGAGCAACAGAGGACACATCTGATTTGTGTAACAGCAGTTGTGCGGGTGTGGTGAATGCATTTGGGTTCTTGCCTGAACAGATAGCAGCAGAAGATTACACTGAGCATGAAGATGAACATGCCTATGCCCAGTACAATGACGTACACGTTGAGCGGCAGACGGTAGATGTCTTCCTCTGACATATCACAGTCTGAATGCTGCAGCCCTAGACCACAGAGGCAGCCTGCACACAAACACACACTTTAAATCACACACGATGGCTCGAAAATATTTGAGCAGGAAGCACACAGTTCTTTAGTACGCCCATTTTCAGGGAATTCTGGGAAATTAGCTATGTACAAAACAAATACGAACAACTGTCTAATTGCCGCCAACAAACCACCATCTGGCCTTTCAGGAAGCCATATGTGTGTTAGTGTGTGTTAAAAAAGTTTACCATTCATACTTTACTGTTTTCTAACCATGTGAAGTTCATCTCCATTCATATTCTCCTGTCAGTCAGCATAAGAGTTAAAGATTAACGCAGCGTCTGCAAGAATCCCCCTCAGTCTGAATCTGTGGAGCGATTCATCTAAGGTGCTTATATAGAGGGGCTTCCACAGAGATTATTGTAAGCTTGTGTCATTCTGATGAGACGGTAAAGTGAGATTTAATGGGTGCCATAAGCACAGGATTCAGATCTTAAAAGTATTTGGAGAAAGTATTATGTACGGTATTATTAATATATTTTGGCATATATTGAAGCAAAGATTACAGTTCTCTACAGCTGAAGGTATTTTTATTGAATTATTATTCTTGTCATGTAAGGCTACTGAATGAATATCAAATACCATAGTATTACCATGGTACATTTTTATTAGTGGTTACTGTCATTTTCCATAATGCCTCAATCAGAAGAATTTGCTTGCTCAGCAGCTTCCTGTATACATATATTTACACATACACACACACATATGCATGTATATATGTATTATTCAAAAGTTTGGGGTCAGTAGGATTTTATTCATTTAATTTTTATTCATTTATATTTTGAGCAGTATTTTATTTATTTGTTGACAGAAAAATTAATACTTTTTTTTTCACCAAGGACATATTAGATGGATCAAAAAGATACTTTTAATGTTACATAAGATTTCTATTTCATATTAATGCTGTACTTTTGAATGTTATATTCTGCAATAATCCTGAAAAAAATGTAGTACTTTCCACAAAAATATACTTGAGCTGCAAATCATCATATTACAGTTATTTCTGAAGGATCATGTGACATTGAAGACAGGAGTAATGACGCTGAAAATTCAGCTTTGCATCACAGGAATAAATTATGTTTTAAAATACATCAAAATAGAAATTAGTCATTTTAAATTGTAATAATATTTCACAATATTTCTTATTTAAATATTTCTTTTCAATGTTTCTATTGTATTTTTAATCAAATAAATACAGCCTTAGTGAGCATAAAAGACTTCATTCAAAAACCAATCATACCAACCTCAAACTTTTGAGTGGTATAAACAGTATATGCATATATGTATACGTATATGACCCGAAAGTCTTAATAATAGATAAATATGCTAGTATGCCAGCAGTTTTATTTGTTTTACCTTGTTAAGGCAATTGGATTGACACGTTTACTCGACATATGACGTATACATAATCTGAATCTGAGCAATTTCTGCTAATAATCAGAATGCAGTCCTCGTCTACTTGCTTAGCATTACTGTTATTGAACATTTGACTCGTTATAGGTCGATCCATGTTTTCATCTAAAAATAAAACTCTAGACATATCAGTTTTCAGAAGAGCAAAAGGCTGACAGCATGCGGGTTGTTAAAAACAGTCTAGGCATAGCACGAATACTTCCACAATCTTGACAAGCTATTCTTGACCTTTCCGAATAGTTCCCCTTGACTTCTTCAAACTGGTTTCAACATCCTGAGCAGCAATACCATTTCAGTGACTAATGCTGGTGGAAAAAACAAACTCAAGTTCAGCTTGGACTTTTCGCAAAGGCCACTCACCGTTACACCATTGGAATGGTTGCATGTAATCTGACTCCGAGCACTGCTGCTGCAAACTCACTGCTTGTCTGGAACAGGCAATGCGGGGGCTGGAGGACACAACCGAAAGCTTGATTCCGGGTTGACTTATTCCTTACAATTTTCCTGACGTTCTTCCCGTAGGTCAGACGGGTCTAAAAAGCAGCTCTTCAAATGACAGGGTGTGCTGTCTTGATTATAGTTCAATTATTCCTCCATTCATCCCACTTTTATGTCAGCATCGAAGAACAAAAGATTTCAATCACTCTTTGGCTCGGCCGATGTGAATATGCACAAGGTGCTTTGTTACACAGACAAAGGGAGCATAATGTGCCCTTGATATTCTTCTTGTCTTTGAGATCCAGTCCGTATGTGGCCG
>JAFVLL020018301.1:0-10075 GCA_021397915.2 Tor tambroides | reverse complement strand
GCATATATATATATATATATATATATATATATATATTAAACATATATATATATATATATATATAAAATAACTAACTAGCATACATAATAAAATTAGAATAAAATAGATAAATAATAATATTTAGATTTAAAATAAATGAATGGTTTAAAAAATAAAATAAAATACATTAAAAAAATAAAAAATAAAGAAAAATCTGAATAAAAATAGATTAAAAATTAAAATATATATTAAAATAAATAAATATTAGAAATGAGAATCAATAAATAATTGTTTTTATTATTATTCAGTGATTTTATTCTAATTTTTAATATTTATTTAATATATTTATATGTTTAAAATAAATAAATAATAATTAGAATAAAATAATGCAATAAATAATTTAGAATAACAAAATAAAACAAAAAAGGTAGAATATAATAAATAAAATATTAGATTTAAAAAATAAATAGATTAAGATAAATAAATAATAAAAAGATATTTTAAATAAATAATAAAAAATAAATCATGAAATTAGTATGAAATATTATTACAATTCAAAATAACTCTGTAATGGCAAAGCCGAATTTCCAGCAGCCAGTCTTCAATGTCACATGACCCTTCCGAAATCATTCTAATACATTTGCTACATCTGATACATTTGAATTCTCAGGATTCTTTGATGAATAGAATGTTCAAAAACAGCATCTAAATCTTCTGTTACATTACAAATGTAACACTTTCGATCATTCTAATGCATCTCCACTGAATAAAAATTGATTTTTTGTGATAAGGGCATGTAAATACATTGTTCAAACAAACTGTAATTATAATGATAAAGCAAGAAGCGATGCTTGGAGTGCAAACAACACGCAAATACATTACTACAGGGCTCAGCGGGAGGCTCTTCGCTCTCAGGGGACTCCCGTCTGTCGCCACGATCGACTCTAGCGGGAGCGTTTCTCTCCCCGCGAGGCGTGTTGCCCAGGATTCAAGGCTCCCTCGCAGAGCTCCATTTACGCCATAAATAATGCGAGGGGTCACGGCGCAAAGAATAATTGCAGGCGAGCTGCATCAGGGTCAGCGTGTTTTACCATTCTCGTGGCCTTTGTAACCTCTGCAAATAGCTGGCTTTCTCCACCCTTATGTTCTCTATTCTTACGTAACATCTAGGTCAAGTTTGCCTGTGTTTGTTTCCACTTTCCTCACATTTCCTCTGGGATATCATCTGCCAACTGCAGGTCCACATGAGCGGATCTGGAGAGGGCAGAGGGAAATCCAGAAGTAAAGACATGTTCAAAACATCCATGTTCAAGCAATAGCTCAGTCAAAAATGAAACATCTGTCATCATCTGCTCTCAAAACACAAATGAGGTTATCCAGTAGATCTGCCAAGCTTTCAATCAGATTTGAGGCCTAAGGCTAAAAGCGAGGTTTGAAGAGAACAAACTGAATTTCAATCCCTCAAAGCGAATTCAGAAGACTTGCAATTTAGTGCACTAGACTTTAGTACTATTTTCAATCGGACTGCACTGAATTGATCGTCTTTACAGCCAAAGTTGAATTTGTTTCATGATCGATGAACTTTACAATAACATGTAATAAAAGTTAGATTTAAAACAAACAAATAAAATAATTAATTTAAAAAAATAAATCCTAAAATCCTGCAAAAATGTATAATATTCTGAAATATTATTATGATTTAAAATAGCTGTTTTCTATGTGAATATCTGTTAAAATATAATTTATTCCTACAATCAAAACTGAATTTTCAGCATCATTACTTCAGTCTTCAGTGTCACATGATCCTTCATTCTAATTAATTTGCTACATTTGAAAGCATTTATTTGAAACAGAAATCTTTTGTTACATTACAAATGTTACTTTTGATCAACTGAAATGTGCTTTTGTTTCATAAAATCACTGACACTGTTATTGAACTGATCTGATCTGAATGACATTACTGTCATCTGTACAGTTGAAACTGAATTAGTTTCAAAATTAACAAACTGAAGAGAATTATCACTTAACTCAATAACACAGAGCTGCTTTACAGCTGAAATTGAATTTTTCATAATTGATGAATTTTACATTTTCCTGTTTATTGCTGTGATGCAGAGGAGGACCAAACCTGCAGATATTATAAATAAATAAATGTTTATAAATAAATATTAATTTTTTATTAAATTTTGTCCTAACTTAATTTGTGTATTACTTTGTGTATTTCTTTTATTAATTATTTTCTCTGTTTATTTTAGATTTATTTTACTTATTCTTTCATTTATTTATTTATTTTATATACATTTATTTGTTTATTTATACTTACATCAAAACCCCTTTGGTGTTTTGTAACATCATACACACGCTGTCCTTTTCAAAAGCTACTATTATGAACCATTTAGGCACAAATGTGTACTTTTTAAGGCACTGATCTGCACCCTTTAGGTGTAAATAAGACACAAAAGTGTACCTTTTGAAAAGGTGCCACCCGAGTGACAACCGTACCTTTTTTTCTGAGTCTACTATACTGTACATCAACATAATGGTGAGCAAATGACAGCAGTTTTGAGTGAATGAACTCCAGTGGAACGCTTCTCTTCTTCTGAATGTCCTTTATCACTCACAGAGCTCGACGGTGTCAACAAGCGCACTTAACACACTGACAAACCAGAGACGTGTGAGAGCCACGTGGAAACATAGTGATCATTTTTCATGAGGACTACTGAAGGAGTCCATGAATGACACTATCATAACGCTAAAGTCAAACCGGCAATGTTATGAGCCCAGATTAGTTCACAATTATCAACATTATTAAATTACTGATGCCTGTGACTTCATTGATAGAAGTGTTTATTGCTGTTATGTAAGGTCATGCGCTCCGGATGCTAAACTAATCCCGTCCGAACAGGGTTTAAGACGTAATATTTCATTTTCTGAAAAATGAGCGTCTGCTTGCAAAAATATCAAAGGATGAAGCCAAACTTTTGGGCCTTTAATAGAAGGAGTGCTGTTAAGTGTCAATTCATCTTTCTTAGCATTAGCCACCGGCTTAGAAAAGCCTAAACGGCGCACATTTCCTCAGCGAAAATGGCATTTAAAGAGTTTCCAGTCAAAACTTTTAGCTGAAATCCATAGAAATGGAGATTTACGTGCTTGTGAAAGCCAGCGCAGCAGCGGTCGCATTAACAGCGGCTCACTGACTCGTGCTATTCATCTGTCTGTATTCCTGCAGCAAACACATCAGCTGCCCTTTACTGATGCTCATTGTTTGCTTTTGCTTTTTTTTTTTTTTTTTTTTTTTTTTTTTTTATGCGATGTATTGTCAAGTATGGTGACCCATACTTGAAATTTATCCTCTGCATTTAACCCATCCAATTGCATGCACACAGTAGTGAATATACACCCGGAGCAGTGGGCAGCCATTGTTCCAGCGCCCGGGGAGCAATTTGGGGTTCGGTGCCTTGCTCAAGGGCACCTCAGTCATGGTATCGAAGGTGGTGAGAGTGCTGTTCATTCACAATCCCCACCTTCAATTCCTGCTGGTGCAGGAATCGAACCAGCAACCTTCTGGTTACAAGCCCAACTCTCTAACCATTAGGCCACGACTGCCTCTATATTTGATAATATTTCAACCTTCTGACCAAGGTAGAGAACTCAGACACTCAAGGGATGTGTCTGATCTCGAACGTCTGTGAATCTGCAGGTAAAAATGTACAGATCAACCACTGAAAAACACAAGTAATCTGATTACTGGACAAAAAGATGTTTCTAAAAGTAAATTCAGCTGCCTCATTTTTGCCTAAAGCAGCATCATTTGCGGAGAATGCATCGTGACAAGCTCAGTGACCAAATGAATCCAGGACGAATCCAAAATGTTTTCATTCAATAGTAAAAAATGGATAAAACAGTACCCAATATTTGTGTTCTATGCATATTTATGCTTCTTAGACCATCACATTGTTTAAAAACAAGCTAAAGGCAAACTTCAAAACAAGCTTCTTGTGAATTTCACATGAGAAACACTTTCTGCATGATGCATAGTTTGCAACAAGGTTTCATTTCAGTAAAAATACTGACTTAAAATGCAACTAAAACAATTAATAATGAATTATACAAATACTATCCAACCTTAACCAGATACATACATTAAACTCACGTAAAGCAGTACATATTATATAGCTAATCCTGGCTGCATAATTGTTTATACTGTTCCAAAATGTAACTATACTATTGCCCAGTGATATATTAAAAGTTGGATATACACTTTATTTGCATACATATAACACACTAACGTAAAGACATATTTAATACTATATTGCAAATCTGTGCTGCATGATTGTTTATACTGTTGCAAAATGTAACTACATTATCAGCCAGCTCTTTATATAAAATTGTATACATATATACTTTCATTTTCAGTTATTAAGTCAGCATATCCAACTTTATTTGCATATAGACTGTATACATTCAGTTATGCACTCATTTAGAGCAATATACACTATGTAGCAAATCTCAACTGCGTGATTGTTTATACTGTTGCAAAATATGACTATATTATCGCCCAGCTCTTTATATAAAGTTGGATATAGCAATATATAGCAAAACCTGGCTACTCAATTGTTTATATTGTTGCAAAATGTGACTCTATAATTGCATAGCTCTATATAATATATAAAGTTGGATATACTGTATAGCAAATTTTAGCAGCATTATTGTTTATATTGTTGCAAAATGTAACTATTATCACAGAGCTTTATATATATAGATACATAGTATATCCAAATTTATTTGCATATTTATACTCATATAAAGCAATATGTGATTTATTGTTACTAGATGTAGCAAATCTCAACTGCTTGATTGTTTGTATTGTCGCAAAAATATAACTAAATTATCGCTTAGATCTTTATATAAAATTGAATATAGTACATACATACTTACGTAAAGTGATATATACTATATAGCAAATCTCGGCTGCTGATTGTTTATATCATAAATGTAACTATATTATTGCTCAGCTCTTTATATAAAGTTTATATAAGTATATCCAGCTTTATTCACATATATAAAGTATACTCACATAGCCATATATACTATATAGCAAATCTCAACTGCCTGATTGTTTGTATCATCACAAAAAAGTATAATATATAGTAGTCAACATTTGAAGTGGATCAAAAAAGTTGTCCTGAGACAAGAACGAGTATTGTTTTTGTTTTAGGACAACTTTGATGAAAGGTTTTGATCCACTTCAAATGCTGACTACTGTATATAACAACATGTCCTCCAACCAATACACCAGTATAGGTCATTTGTCAAAATCCCTGAAATACAACCCGTCAGAGCGTATGCTACAATTGCACCCCTATTGGCAACAGGACACTTTCATATTAATGCTTTGTACTCTTTTATCTGCGTCATAATTTGGGTTTCGTGTAGCTCAGTTGGTAGAGCATTGCGTTATACGACGTTATACAATCATGTGATCATGCGTTCGATCCCAAAGAATGCAAATACTCATAAAATGTATATGCACTAAAAAACACGATTTTGCATGATTTCTGTGAGGGTAGGTTTATAGGTATATAAAGTTGGATGTATAATATATCGAACTTGATCTCCATACATACAGTATGTATGTAAAGCAATACATACACCATATAGTGAAGATATTAGGATATTCTAAATAATAACATCATGATTTTCTGTAAAGCTTGACTAAAGGCACTTTGATAGGTTTCAGAACTGAATCTTTATCCTCATCTCAGCAGTAATCCATAAAGCATGTTCAGACTAGGGGCCAGTTTTACTAACAGCTTGCGTGGGCACAAACCGTCTTTTGGTGTTAAAATACTACTGTCAGGATTTATTAAAGACACGCAGTGACTTTTCAGTAGGGCTGTGCAATTAATCGCCGTAGTTCACTGACAAGCTACGCAATATCGCATTCATTATCGCAGATGAATCGCCTGCGATAATGAACGCGATATTGCCTAGCTTGTCAGCGAACTACAGCTCTGTGTATTAACTGCTGCTCCATCTGAAAGCAGGTGATGGAGATTTACTACTAATCACAGAACCGGCTTGACTGACGAGATGCGCATGATAATCGCATGCGATTAATTGCACAGCCCTACTGAAAAGGCGCGGACATTGGTTATTTTTGCGCCTGACCTTATTAAATATGCATTTGTAGGAGTTTCCCTTTCAGACGCAATATTTATGGGAGGAGAGTATTCAAATGAATCACACAATGAGATTTACTATCGTCTGCACTTGTCAAATTATGGTACTTGTGCCATTATTTAACGCCCAAAAAAGCATGTCTTAAACTATTTTGCTCTTGAAATGCCTGCAATTATTGTTGCTAGAGGAGGCACCGCAGAGAACAGAGAGCGCGTGGTAGGAGGAGAGGATTTTTTCCACAAAATGTAATTTATTTGGAATGCAAGAACTCAAAAATATCATTTGCCAAGTCGTGTTATTTTTAATTTGCTTCAGGAAATAAAAGACGACTTGGAACCCTCAACTAGGAGTCACGCAACACCAGCTCTATCAGCCCTTCGTTTTTTGGCCTCTGGTTCTTTTCAACGTACTGTGGCTTCTTTATTTCTTTATCCTTTATTTGCGACTGCTCTAATTTGCGCTGCGCTTGGTATATTGCGTTGGTCGATATGTAAATGAAATGTTGTGTCTGCGTTCTTATAATTTGCGCGGTTGTTAGTAAATCACCCGCAGAAATTTCCACGCGAAATTTCTCTCGCGCTAATTTGCCCTGTTTAGTAAAACTGGCCCTATATGTCTTCTGCAGGTCTGCTGTGGTGCCGATCACTCACTCTCTTGTTCTGGAAGTAAAACGGATCGATATCCTCCAGAGGGACCCCCACCAGTCCAGGAGGAATGTCTCCAAAGATTCGCGGGAGCTGCTTTCCGGCCTCCAGGTCGGCCTTGGACTTGGGCGTCTCCACGTCGCCCAGGTCCTCCTGGTACTTCTTGGCATTGCGGGCCTCCTCCTCGGCGATCCGCTCCTCGATTCCAGCCAGGGACTCACGAGTGAACCGGTGTAGACTGTCAGGACCCGGTGGAAACAGTATGGCTGCCATCTTCTCATCCTGAGCCTCCTGTCCAAATGCTTACTTCACAGCTGGGGAGGAAAGAGGAACATGTTACTGCGTTCAGATTCAGCATTCTCAATTTCATCGAAGCATCGACTTTATCTCAGATATTTCTTCTATTGTTATTTTAGTTTTACACAGAGATTGGTCTAGTAGGTCTATTCGTAAAATCTGTTAACTTTAGCAATCTTTGTTGCATTGTATGCCAATGGTGATAGTTCAAAAATGGAAAAAAAGCACTTTGAGGTTTTTTTTTTTCAAACTTTGCATGCCTGTAACTCAAAATACTTTAAAATCCTTTTAGATTTTGGTTCTTAAACGTTTCTTTTAGTATCCTTATTTTTAACACCCTGTATGATTCATATTCAGAGATATCATAATGTTGGTTTTACACAGAGATTTGTAGGTCTACTAGTAAAATCTGTTAACTTTAGCCATCTTTGTTGCATTGTTTGCCAATGGTGAGTTTTTTTCCCCAAAGTTTGCATGGCTATAACTCAAGAAGTATTAAAGATATCTAAAAATTCTTTTAGATTTTGGTTCTTAACAAACTTTTGTTTTAGCATTCTCATTTTTAAGGTCCTAAATGATTGAAGTCAAGAGATATTGGGATCGCAATATGGCTTGCGCTTTTCAAGCTTTTTTTCCAAAGTTTGTGTGGCTATAACTCAGGAAGCCTTAAAGATATCTTAATATCCTTTTAGATTTTGGTTCTTAACAAACTTTTCTTTTAGCATCCTCATTTTAAACACCCTATATGATTCAAATCCAGAAATACTGGGATCTCAGTGTGGCTCCAAGAGTAAATATCTGAAAAATGAAGACTGGAGTAATGGCTGCCGAAAAGTCAGCTTTGCATCACAGAAATAAATTACATTTTTAAATATATTCAAATAGAAAACAGCTCTTTTAAATGGTAATAATATGTTTACAATATTACAGTTTTAACTGTATTTATAATCAAATAAATGCAACCTTGGTGAGCAGAAAAGACAAAAACATTAAAATCTTAATTATTCCAAACTTTTGACCGAGTTTGAGAAATTGTTAAGATATTTTTTGGAATATCTAGAGGAAGTTATATGGTTTATTTCTCAGGAGAAACATCTTCTCAAAACACCCCGAAAAACATCTTAAGAAAGAAGTTAAGAAATTTTAGTTCAGACAAAGTGCAATTCTTGAAAAATTCTTAAGAATTTGGAGTTTGTCCTAACCTTAAGGGGTTATTTACAATGATTTTTAAAGAAAATTCTTTAAAATTCTTCAAGTTTTGTTTTTAGAACAATTCTAAGAAAAAAAAAAGAACATTCTAAAAGTGTTTTGGGGGTTACGATATATTCTTAACTTAGAAATTATAGCTTAAAACTTAGAATTAGGAATTAATTAAACAAATTGAATAAAATAATTGTGAATCCTTAAGCAAAAGACCAGTTGCTCTCCATTGTTGCCTGAGATGAGAAAAACTCCTCAAACTTCACTGCTCGTAATTATTTTCATGAAGCCACCAGAACATTGTCAGTGTTTGATCTTTATGTTTTGACCCACATGTCTCTCATTCAGACTCATTACAACAGCTGGTCAGCAGTGCCATCGTTTCGCTCATTTGGACGCAAACAAACGCGACACCCTCTCTGACGACACGAGTATGAATGATGCTGCTGCAGGTCTGTAAATAAAAGACACTATCATCCACATCAGATGAGCTCCAGAGCGAAACTGCGCTCGCAGATCGGACCATCTGTTCCTCTGTTCGACTGAATGACTGGACGAGAGATCGTTTCTCATCTGTTCCAGCATGCGGCCACATATCATACAGCACAATAGGAACATCTGCACTGAACCTCTGAAATCCCAGCTATGTTTGAGCTCAAACAATGGCTCACAGCCTCAACAAGTGGCTCCTTCAAAACTCAACCAGATGTTTCGTCTCAACATTCAGCTCTCATAGATATAGAGATGATGATGATTATGGACCATTCGATGGTAGAAATGTCTCAGATGGTAGAGATTTTGCTTTACCACAGTACCAAATTATTTGCATGGATAGCCGTGATATTTCAGTATTTATTTGTAGTATTTAATATCTTGAATTAGCTTTTGTCTTTATATTTTAAGTTTTAATTCAAGTCTAATTTTTAGTAGTTTTGTAAAATGTGTTTTTGTCTTTTTTCAATATTACTATTTAGGTTTACATTATTATTATTATTATTATTATTTTACATTTTTAAATGTTTATTTATATAGTAAGTTAGTTAGTTAGTAATTTTAGTGCTTTAACTTAAACATATTTCAGCCAAGGCAATATTTCTATTTTTTCATCAAATATTATTAATATTAATGTTAATATTATTTTATTTTATTTTATTTTACACTTGTTAACATTAGTTCCAGTTCTAATGGTTAACATTAATTTTAACTAAATTTTAACTAATAATTAAAAATATTTCTAAAGCATATTTAATTTCTAATCATATTTAATGTTAATTTCAACATTTACATTGTTAAAATCAGAAATGGTTTAATTGTTAGATTATTTAATAGACCTGAACTAACATTAATAATAATAATAATAATAATTTTTAATTAATGTTATTAGATGCATTAATCATTAATGGGACCTTTTTGAGTGACAGTTAACAAAAAAAAAATATATATATATATATATACAGTGGGTACGGAAAGTATTCAGACCCCCTTAAATTTTTTCAATTTTTTTATGTTGCAGCCTGATACTACAATTGTCTAAATTCATTTTTTTTCTCATTAATCTACATGCCGTACCTCATAATGACAAAGTGAAAACAGAATTTTAATAATGTCTGTAAATTTATTAAAAAGAAAAAACTGAAATATCACATTTACATAAGTATTCAGACCCTTTACTCCATACTTAGTTGAAGCACCTTTGGCATTAATTACAGCTTCAGGTCTTTTTGGGTATGATGCAACAAGCTTTGCACACCTGGATTGGGGGAGTTTCTGCC
>JAFVLL020018299.1:0-13948 GCA_021397915.2 Tor tambroides | reverse complement strand
CCCTCACAATTTGTTTGTGGAATGAGAGGGTTTCCTGAATTATTCATTAAATATAATGACTAAATGTGTGTCTGATTCGTCCAAACGCTACAGTGCTACCAAAATATCAACTCTACGACCTAAAATAACAAAAATATTTGGAGAAAACAGCTTCATGATCATAAAACGTGTAAGATAATAGCATGGAAATGCACTCGGACACATTTTAGGAGCGCAATAAATTTCCTCTTGCTGTTGCCAGTGCAAATGAAGTCACCTGACTATGGGGCATTCGCAACTAGTCGACAACTAGTGGCAGAACTAATCATCTAGTTGGTAAGCTCCTAGTGTGCGTGCATGTGTTACTTCTACATAAGGGTAATGTACAACATATGGCTAAAGACAGTGAGACAGGTGTATCTACTGTGACCACTGTTTGGTGACAGCTTGCTCCTGCTGTCTTCTGGAGTGAGTTTAGCCCTGTTTAGTGACCCGCTTTCTCTCTGGTGTGTGCTAGTTGCTCTTCGACGTGTTTAGCTCTGGATCCATGGACCCTTCTGGACGCTCACAGTGCGTGTTGTCTATTTCAGACCTTGTTTTCTGTTCTGCCTGGATTTTAAGTCTGTGTTTGTCAGATACATGCTTGTTTGTGTGTGCTGGGGAATATTACCGTGCCTCGGGGACATGTATGTGTGTGCAGCTCTGAGTGCCTGTCCAGGAGCTGTGAGTGTGTGTGTATGTGGTGCTTTTGTTGCTGACAATTCTTCTGTGTCAGGTCAAGTGGTGATTGTGCTGGTGGCAAAGGGTAGAGTGACTTTTCTCTCTCGTTTTATTGACAAAGCGTCAGCAGGGTGGCCTTACTGATATGAGCTGCGCGCAGGCAATCAGAAGCAACACACACACACACACAAGGACACACGAGTCACGCTTAGAGGCTTGTGTTTGTTCAGTCAGTGGTAGGATAATGGCCCAAAGAGTTTATCAGACAGCCATCTCTGTTTTTTCTTCTGAGAGAGAGTCTCTTAATCTGCCTGGTAGCTTTTATAAACACTAACACGTAGATTGACTTATTTAAAATCAGATCATGTGTTTGCTGATTGTTTGCCTATCATCCCATAATCTAGTGGAGGTCATAGTTATTTAAACATTACATTTGAGTGGCCAGAAATGACTCTCTGACAGGACAACTGTAACTCAAGACTATCATAAACACATACAGTTGTTTGTTATTAGTCATTAGACATTCTGTGGTTTTCCTTAAGCAAGCCGTAAGGTACAACATGACGTGATTTATTGTGTATTCACAATATAGCAAGGTCTTGAGTGGCTTCTTTCTATTATTAAATAAATATGATCATTAATAGTTGTTTTTATGGGTGTAAAGGTGTTTTGTGCCATAGTTATTCTTTGGATTTTGCTACACTAGAATACAAACCAATCATCATCCACGACCAGTGCTATCTGTTTTATAATTGCATAATTTAGAGACTTTTAAGTACCTAATCTTTTCCTTCTGAAAAAGTGATTTATCATGCTTGAAAGTAATTTAAAATGATAACCGTGTGAGCAAGTTAACCACTGATAGACGGGTATTAAGATGATTCTGGTGAATACGGGGCTTTACATATTTTTTGTCATACAAACAACCAATCGGTAGCTAATAAAATCACATTTGACACTACTCTTACATTTTTAAATAATTTTAATATTTCTTAAAATGATTAATTCAATGATATAGTCACTGATATGTTTAATGTATGTTTTACTTGTTTTAATAAATAAACAAATTTATTGTTAACACAACTTGTGTAGTGACAGTTTAATGGATAGTTCACCAAAAATGTTAAATTCTGCCATTGATTACTCACCCTCACATTATTCCAAACCCTTAAGACCTTTGTTCATCTTTGGAACACAAATTAAGATATTTTTGATGAAATCCAAGCACTTTCTTACCCTGCATAGACAGCAACACAACTAAAACTTTCAAGGCCCTGCTTGTTTGCAAGCAGAGGAATGCACACGGATACGTTGTGGTACTCTCGTGAACGTGTGTCGTGAATGTGTGTCGAAGACTTAAAGAAATTGCTGAATAAAGTTGTTTGTTTGGTGCACAAAAAGTATTCTCATAGCTTCATAACATTATGGTTGAACCACTGATGTCACATGGACTATTTTAATGATGTCTTTACTACATTTCTGGGCCTTGAACGTTGTAGTTGAGTTGCTGCCTATGCAGGGTCAGAAAGCTGTCGGATTTAAAATATCTTAATTTGTGTTCTGAAGATGAGCAAAGGTCTTATGGGTTTGGAACGGCATGATGGTGAGTAATTAATGACAGAATTTAAATTTTTGGGTGAACTATCCCTTTAAGGAAACAGCAGCACTCTGACTGCAGCTGCAAGATTGTTTGTTTGTTTATTTATTAAACAAGCAGAAAGATCATTATTATGGATTTTTGCTACTTTTTGAATCTTAATTTCTGCTTCTGTCCTACTCTAGCTTGTTCTTGTAACTTGTCATTCTTGTGAATATTGTTGGCACTTGTATGATGAATTGCTTGTGATGTCTCATTTGTAAGTTGCTTTGGATAAAAGCATCTGCTAAATGATTAAATATAAAATGTAAACTGCTCATCACAAATAGTGGGCTCACAAAATAGCAGGAGGCTGAAGTATAATGATGTCATACACTATTTATACAATATAAATTACTATATACTATAAACTACATAAGCACACAATAGAAATCATACAAGTTATTACACTCTGGCCTTCTTTAACCCATTTTCATGTGGCAATTTGCACAATTATTCTTAGTTTGGTAAAGTGTCTTCGTAGATCAAGTCCTGTGTGTGTGTGTGTGTGTGTGTGTGTGTGTGTGTTTGTTTTGTATGTGTGAGAAGGTTATCTGTAGTGCTGAAATTAAAGAGGTCTAAATGTTTAATCCTTCATCTGTTTACCCAAATTTCCCCTGGGCTGACATTAGCGATCCTATTGACCCGTAATAACTGTTTACACACAGCCAGGGCTTAGTGACATACCTCTGTCTGCATTTCTCTGTCACTCTGTAATAAACACAGTTGGGTCTGAAAGTAAGGTAAAATTTCCCTTGAGACAGCCTGTGGTCTCAAGCCCCCAGAGGTTTTGCTCCGCATGACACTGATTGCCACATATGCTCACAGACGCACAATCACACACACACACACACACACACACACACACACACACACACGCACACACACCTACCTACCTCCTATTGTGTGTCACTCGCACACCTTCCCATTCTCTCTCCCTCATGCCAACAAACCCACTCAAACACAATGAAAGGGGCCTGAAGCCGTCTGACCCAAGCCATCAATGATTAATGGACCAAGCCAAACCTATGGCAGATCAACCTGATGGCCAGACAAGCTGTGGGAGGTCAAAACAAGACCACCACACACAAACAAAACATCAGCCATATCAATACTACACTGAGCTTGGTTGCAGATTAATGATATAATATCCACAGGCCCATAAAAGATGCTCCACAAACACAACTATTATTAACCATACAAATCCAAGGGAAGCCTATTTAGACATTATTGTGAATGAAGTTAACTTTTCAAAGACTTTTGGTTATAGGTTCTTCTATAGGTTATACGTGTTTACATCTTTTTAATACGATTTTGCAGATAGGCCTAAATATCTATAGTGTACTTAAGTACACCGAATAAATTGGGCAAAATTTATAATTTATGAATTTTTGCTAGTCATAATTTGAAAATTTCTTTGAATTTGCCATATCCTACAGGAAGCTGAATTAGCTTAACAGGAAATTGCAATAAAAATGCAACAATTTTCTAACAAAACTTAAATAATAATAATAATAATAATAATCATAATAAAAATCATAATAATTCATTTTGATTAATTTATTCCTGATGTGTTGAAACATTGTCTTTTTTCTTACTGTTTTCTTTTTTTCTTATTGTTTACACAATTTGTAAATATTTACATTTGAATAAAATTAAAGCATCCTGGGAAATGAAATTTTATGCTTCAGAAATGAGAAAGAAATCATTAAATGTATTAAAATGTGGTAACACTTTATTTTGATGGTCCCTTTTGAACATTCTATTGACACTAAGTAACATTGCACATCAGAATCAGAATGAGCTTTATTGCCAGGTATGTTTACACATACGAGGAATTTGTTTTCGTGACAGAAGCTTCCACGGTGCAACAGAATGACAGTGACAGAACAAAAAACACAGATAATAAAAAGAAGAATAAAAAACTAGAACAAGTAAATAATGAATAACAATATACAAATTGACAGTTGTATGTACAGGTATATAACAATAGACAGTTGTATATACAGGTATATTATGTGCAATTTGAAATGTAGACTAAGTATGTGTGTTAGATAAATAAGTGTATAAGTGTATAAATAGTGTGTGTTCCACAATTATTGTCAAGTGTTCATGAGATGGATTGCCTGAGGGAAGAAACTGTTTCTGTGCCTGGCCGTTCTGGTGCTCAGAGCTCTGTAGCGTCGACCAGACGGCAACAGTTCAAAGAGGAAGTGTGCTGGATGTGAGGGGTCCAGAGTGATTTTGCCAGCCCTTTTTCTCACTCTGGATGAGTACAGTTCTTGGAGAGTGGGGAGGGTTGTACCAATGATTCGCTCATTGATACATGTCAATTAACTCTCATTAGAGTATTAGTAGACTGTCTGCTTCATATTCATATCTAAGTCTGTATTGTAATGGTCTCCTAACAAACATTCAAATCACTATAAGTAACTTTGCAAATGCATGCCAACTTATTTTAACCCTAACCCTACCAGTCTACTAATACTCTACTAACACTCTAATGAGAGTTAGTAGATATGTAGGTGCAATGTTACTTATAGTCAACAGAATGCATTAAAGGGACCATCAAAATAAACTGAAACCTGAAATTGTATAGATGGCAAATGTATTAGATGGCATTTCAAGCATTGATTATTAACATTATCTAATGATTCTGGAAATGCTCCATATGTTGTGTGAATAGCATGTTTAAGGGTAACTCAAAACAATTTCAGCAGTTGGATGAATTTCTTTGAATGTGGTTCTGTTTTAATTCCGCTTCCTTAAATTCGAAATTCAGATCCTGTTTGCTCCCTCACTTCAAATTCAATTCAGATTCAGAGACTGAACTGGAATTTAAAAGGCATTCTAAATTCAGTTCTAAATGGCACATAGTTACATGATGTTCGAATTTGCTAACACAGATTAATGCCCTACAAAGACATAATTTGAGTTTGTAAATGGCACAGAGTAGAGGTATTTAGTCAGAATGAATCTCTCTCTTTAGGCACGAATGATAGTTTCCTTTACTAAAAGAGATTGCGCTGTGATCTCATAAACAGATGGCTTTGCTGCGCATGGCGTGGCCATTTTCTGGAGAAATCCCTCATTAGCATCGTAGACTTTCAGCCGTCTGATTTGTTCCCTTTCAGAAGGCCGATTTAAGAGTGAAGCCCTTCAGGCCACGTTGGCAGAATAAACATATGGGTGACAAATAAAATCATTAAAAAGTCTTGGATGGCTCACACAGGGGGCTCAGAACAGCTCTTCTCGCTTATCCGAAATTTCATGCTAGTCATGCCATGAGGACATGTCGTCCTTAAGCATCCTTATGTCCTCATGCACTCAATACAAATTCAGAGTCTCCTTTAAAATCCTCTCAATCCTGATCCAGGGATTCCTCCTCACATCTTACTTGGAGTGTATCGACTGCCTTCAGCCTTATTTCAGCCATATAAAGCACTGTGAAGTGATACATTGATAAACACAAACACATAAACAGATGGGCCTTCATATCAGTGGCTGACCGTGCGGTCTATGCACAACTGCAGGTTATGAGCAGACTTTGATATGAGTTTTGTAAAAAAAAAAAAAAAACTTTTATGTTTGTGTTAACCCTGTCTATCTGTTCCACCCAGGACCACTCGCTAATTAGCAGAGCGCTGTTGTTCAGTTCTGGTTAATAGTAGCCTGCCGATATGTGTATGTGTGTATGAGTATGTGTGTCTCAGTGGCAGTCCAGCCTGAGCAGGTTTAATTGATGCGGGTCGTCACACTCAGTGAACCCCGCCGAGCACCTCTCTGCTCCGCCTCCACGCATTACTGCTAATTGTCTGTGATGTCTCTCTCGTTGTATGCCAAAGACCTTCTCGCTATCTATCTATCTATCTATCTATCTATCTATCTGTCTATCTATGATGAAGTAGCAAAAACATAATATCAATTATGCTTGAAACCATTGAAATGTAATATTTGAATTCTTTTGCAAACAACATGCTATGTATACCTACAGGCCATGCCTAAGGAAAAAGAAGAAAAAACAAAACAAACACACACATATACACACACACACACACACACAAGAGGAAGAGGAAGAGGAACTGGTCCATAAGTGTTTTTGTTGTATTTTTTATGATTTTATAAATCTATATCTATGTACTAGTAGCAAATACTCTTAAAATATATTTAAAAAATGCTCATTTAGATCCAACTTGGGCAGTAGTTTTCTTTTAAGGTAGTCATTTGTCTTGTGATGGAAGACATTTTGAACAAAGGAATGTAGCACATATAGGATAACACTACAAAACTGAAACGGAGAATGCTAGGTGCAATACATTAAGCTTATGCTGGAGGTGAATATTTAATATTTATGATCTCAAGAAATTATGTCAGTTGAAATCTGTGAATATCTGTAGAGATTTTTTTTGTTTTTTTTACTCGAAGTAAGTTTTGCAAGTTTAATATGTTTTAACATATTGCAGGTGATACTGTAAATACCTGATTGGTTTACACTTCTTGCTACAAAGGACCCTCATATATGGGTTAATCTGGACTTGTCCCATATCACATGGGGTATGGATTGATCCCCATATTGACAAGCAACTTATTGGATGATAATGAAGGTGAAGTGGAATTATGAATTTGAAAACAGTCAATATTCTTTGATTTATTTATTACTAAATACTAAATTAATAAAGCATATAAAGTGGCTTTAACATGAAAATAATAAATTTACCAAAATGACCATTTTCTTCTTTGGCTTGCTTACAAGGGTGTCGGTCACTATTCATTGTAAAATTACTTTAAAACAATATGCATTAAGAATAAGTGATAAAACCTTGATTGAAGTTATACATTACAAAAATTCTTTGCTTAAAAAATTTATCACAATCACCTCTCTCAATAGGATTTTACAGCTAAATCACAGTATCTACGGCTTTAGCTGATAAATTCTCTCATAGATTTCCGGATACGTTACTGTTCTACATACAGACACTGAAGCACCCAGGCTCTTTGCTGGGGTTTTAAGAAACAGATGGAGGGAATGTGAGGAAGATAAGTGAGAAGTTCTGGTTATAGGGAGTGTATGTAACCGGGGGTGGGGGGTTGGGTGGGGGTGTTCTTTGGGTTTAATGCGTTAATGCAGAAGACATAATTTAAGCCCAGGTTCATCTCTGCTGTATGGACCCCAAGTTTTATAAGACTTGTGACTTTCTAGCTTAAAAAAAGGATATAGGCCTAATCGTTGTCTCTCATGCACATAGGCAGAGGACAAGACAGGGAGGGTGGGTGGGAAAGAAAGAATAAGAGTGGGAGTGAATAGAGCCCTGAGCCAAACACAAGAGGTCAGAGGTCACCTCACTCTCTGTATTAAAGTGCAGCTTAAGCTGGTTTAGAGAGAAACTCAGAAGCATTATAAACACACAGGCCACCAAAGAGTCGCACGGCACTTCAGAAGGACCAGATGCAGAATAATAATCACGCCAGCTAAAGGACACGGGCTATTTCTCAAGCGTAGACAGGATATCACAATTAAGGGCTGTAGTTGCTGATACTGATGCAGTGGCTTTAAACACGGGATAAAATCAACAAACATACAAGCACACACAAAGCCAGTGTTTGTCAAGGAGGTCTGTGATAACAATGCTCTCCGTTCTAAACTGCAGTTGTTTTCAAAACATTGAATTCTATATATACTGTATATATAACAATAAATAAAAATAAAACAATTACAAATGTAAAATATATATATAAATTCATAAGTAGAATATATAACAGTTATGCTGCTTATATAACAGTTGTGCTGCTTAATATTTTTGTGGAGACCATGACACTTTTTTCCCCAAGATTCTTCAATGAACAGAATTTTTATTATTATTTTTTTTTAACATTATAAATGCATTTACTGTCACTTTAAATTTAATGTGTCCTTGCTATAAGCATTAAATTCTTAAAAAAGAAAAAAACTAATAACACTTTACTGCCTCCAAACTACTGGCAGCAGTATACATACATGGTATTTAGTTTATTATTTTTAAGAGATTAAAAGGAGAAAGATATTTTGTGCTGACTAGCTTGTCTTTGGGGATGTGTGTTTAAGACCTAATACTTGTTTAGAGGGTTTAGTCTCGTTCTTGCAATGTGTGGAAAAGAATCTTCTAGGAATCCGGTTTAATCAAATCACATCCATCTGCTTTCATGACCATCCCTTTAACCTTTGATACTGTAAACACACACAGGCACAATCTTCTCTCCAAATCATTGATTGCTGTCCTAAACTCTGCTGCCTAGTTGACTGACAATTGACCCACTGACCCACAGTCACATCCAAAGGAACTCAGTCAAACCTACAATTGCAAATGGCTTTGTCTGCATGCTAGGGTTTGGTCAGTGGCCAACAAAACACTTACCGAGAGTTTCTGTTTCTAAATGCTCACAGTCCAGCCCTCAGTACCTGACAGTCTTTTTTCCCCCCTCTCTCTCTCCACACAGCCCTTTCTTTATTGTAATTCAATCACAGCAGGAATAAAGACAGGCAGAGAAAAGTGAGTGAGCACTGGTTGGAAAAACATTGCGGTATTTCAACAGCTATTTTACACATACACAGTCATCATTGCAATCAATCTGCACTTTAACTAAAGCCTTTTTCTTGGACAAGTGAGGCATTTCACAAACACTATGCAGATGGCTTTGTGAGTAACACAGTTCAAATAGCATTCAGCTGAATTGTTTTGAATGTCAGGCAGATAGGCACAACCTTCAGTCAGCAATACACCCTCTACAAACAAACACCCGCACATGTAGCCGCTAAGCGTTTTTATTTTCGTAATGCATGTAACCACACAGTTCCAGTATATTTGTGATGCTCATCAGCCAATTGTTCAGCTGTTCTAGACTCCTGAGATTTCCTCAAAACCTCTTAACAATACCCTCGGAGATTGGCTTTTTTAATGTGGATAATTATTTTAACAACGTAAACATAATGTAGCGTCGGATAGCGATGTTCTTATCGGACTCTAATGATCGCGGTTGCGCCGGTACATGACTTAATCTATCAGATCTTACCTTAAAGAACAATGACATTGGCGGATAATAAAGTCAAATTCAAAAGACTACAGCTACCTGATTAGTTCAAAGCACACCGCCGCTTTGACACTCTGCCTCCCTCTCTCTCTCCCAAAGATGAATGAAAAGGTAGAGCACGATAAAAGACGTGAATCTAACTCTGTTTGTCTTTTGTTTTAAACAAAAGTTCATAGAACATGGCTCCTTTTTTGTTACATCACAATGGTTCTGTGCTGAGTGACAGAGAGAGAGAATAAAAACAACGTTATGTTTTGCTCTTTCTTTATGGAGACGAAGAACAATGAATAGTTTCATCTTTATTGTCGGGATGAATTTTTTTAACCTCCTCACTGCCAATCTGTTATAGACTACATTTACTCTGCAAATAGGTTACAAACTTCTTTTTTTTTTTTTCCCTGGAAGCCTTGAGTGTTCCAGCTAGCTTGAGGCAACTAGTGTGTGCGATTACATGTGTATGTGTGTATTATAACTCAGCTCCTCACATGTGAGCAGATTTCGGCCTCTTTCTCAAAGCGAAGCACCGCATGTCTGAAACCGTCTTCTTACATGGACTATGAAAGGAAGAGTAGGGAAAACAAGTGGGTAATTGCGGAGTTGTCTATGCATTAATTTCCCTTTACAATGACAATACACTGACCTAGCCTAAACCCGCAGCACTCCATTTGCTTGTGTTATGCAGAAATAAAGCATCTCCTGCATAAGTTGTTGTCAGGGAGATGGATGTCCTCAACGCGTCCAATACGGGGAGGGAGGGAACGAGGGGGCTACGCTGACTCTAAAGTCTGACAAATCCTGCTGCTTCTTTCGTGATGTTTTGATACTCTTTTACCGAAGTGGTTTAACAGAGCTCTGGGAGTTAATTGTTTGCTTTTCAACTTTCTTGCATGGCAAGCGGTTTTTGTAGTGGCTCGCATGAGGGGCGACTGCCAGGCGGTTTCAGAGAGACAGGGAGAGACCGATGGATCACGATGCAGCAAACTGTACATTCTGTGACTTCTCATAAAGGCCTAATTCTGTCAGTAGCTTTTGAGGGCTAATACACATTGCACAGATTGCTCGGAAACAGTCTGTTGTTTGCCACATCCCTCTCCATCAGAAGCATCAAAGTTAACAGAACCATCGCTCCCAGTCTCACGACAGACGTGATGGACATATATCATCATATGTAGACTCTAGTGGGCAAAGAAGGATGTGTTAGATTTTATATCAGTCCAGTGTTACCACAATATGCCACGTTATCAGTCAGAGCTAGTGAAAACATCTTGGATGTTCCATTTTCTACAAGCTGCACTTGCTATTTTTATTTTAAAAAACACTCTTATCATTTTAAAAAGTATATTAAATGTGAAAATGTTAAAAAAATATCTCATACTCTCATGCTAGATCCAAATAAAAGTAGCATGAGTAACCTTATGAGTAACCTTCATAAAACTGTGAGTAAAAAGTAGCCGGATAACTACTACTGGTGAGAATCTGAAGTGCACATCCATGTAAGCTAATGGCATAAGTCATGTGGAGTTGAAAAAATGCATCCTACAGTAGATACCTTTGTACTATAAATATATATATATTTTTTAATGTTCTCAAAGTTTGTGCCCATGAAAAGTATTATCTACTTGTACACAATGAGATTTCAGATGCATCTCAAGCCAAATTGTCTTAACCCATTTAAGCCCATCGGCAACTATAGTTGCCGCAGGTTATAGTTGTCATTTTCATTTTGTAAGTATTTTTCTAGATGTTATCCATGTTTTATGTCTAAATGACATGCAAGCAAAGAACCAAATAAAGGATTTCAAGAGAAAAAAAAAGGTATTCACTTCCTTCCTGTCACATGAGGCTGTCGACTTCCTACCCCTACTTTGAGGAAGCATGGCGAAGGCAAACCCTCCCAAAGAAAGATAATTTTCATGTTACTAATAAATATTTGGTAACACTTTATTTTACAGTTACATCTATTAGTTGCTTATTAGCATGCATATTACTAGAATGTTAGCCATGTATTAGTGCTAATTAAGCACATATTAATGCCTTATTCTACATGACCTTATTCTACATCCCTAATCCTACCCAACACCTAAACTTAACAACTACCTTACTAACTATTAATAAGCAGCAAATTAGGAATTTATTGAGGGAAAAGTTTTAGTTAATAGTTAACAAGTGTTACCTATTCTAAAGTGTGACCAAATATTTTTTGTTGACATATATCTACATAATCATGAAGGTCTCTAGAATCATCTAAACAAAACAAATCTTACAAGAAATCTATAGTTTTTTGTATGCTTAGTCAAAAGTCCAGTGGCAACTATAGTTGCCGGTGGGCAAATGACTTGTAAGTACATATAACATAGATCATGGGGAAATGGTGATAAATGGGGTATACTGTTGCTAGCATCATGTTACTCATGTTACCTTCTTGTTAAAAACATGTTATCATCATGCTAGCAACATGCTAACTTCATGCTAACAACATGTTAATCGTGTTAGTATGTTGTTAACATCATGCTAATCACATTAACAGCTTGTTTAAAACATGTTAACATCATGCTAGTAACGTGCTAATTTTGTTTTAACAATTTTACTTGTATTAACATGTTGTTAGCATAATGCTAACACAATTAACATGTTGTTAGCATGTTGTTAACATGATGCTAACATGATTAGGGTTACTGTTAGTGCCTATATAGTTAGCATTATAGGTAGGGTAGAGTGGGGGGAAACGCTCCCCCCCTTAAGGACTGTATAATTTTTTTTCTGTGAAACAAAAGTTAAATGTGTTCAGAAAAGTTATCACAGTTTTAGTGACAATGACATATTATAAACAAAGTATGAAAAATGTCCAGAGTTTTCATGTTATTAGAATTTTAACAAAAATTAAATTTGTACCAAGGGGGCGTTTTACCCCACCTATGGGGCACAACACCCCCATGGGTGGGGTAAAATGCCCCCCAGTCTGACAAAGCAATTTGCTTTAAACATTTAGCCTACAGCAAAATCAGAGAACAGGCAGTTTTAGCTTAAAATTAAAAAGAATATAATCAATAATTATGAATTATAAAATTATAATAGCCTATTTGAAACATTTTGTTAGCTGATGCTAACTGGCTAGCTAACTAGCTACCTGATGCTAACTTGAGGTAGTTTTTAAATATAAAATCCAAATATTTAGTTTTTTCAACCAACAAGTTAGAATACATTTAATGGAAAAACAAAGGATTTGATGTTCAGAACAGAATAACTACAGTAACCCATTGCCCCCTGGGGGCGTTTTACCCCGCAGACTATAAGCTAGATGCAGCTTTTTGGGGTTTGCATTGAATGTTCTTCGACTTTTATACATAATATGTTTGTTTATGAATTGTTTATGAATAAAGATTGGTCTTTTGAAAGCAGTTATTTTGAGTTAGATTCCAAATGTTCTCCTCCTATTCAAATTTGACATTGAGGGGTGTATACAACATATTTGCCCACCGGCAACTACAGTTGCCGCACATTCAAATACAATTTTCAAGAAAAACAAAACAAAAACCTGGGGAAAATAAATGCAGAACATGTTCACATAAGACACTTTTAACACAACTATATGCATGAAACCATTCAGAAAAATTTGGGCACAAATGGTTTTAATAGTTAATACCAAAAGGAAATTCACTCTCATGTTGTTTCCCATTTGCATGACTTTTGTTCTTGAAACAACAGAAGATATATTTAAAAATGTGGTTTTGTGTCTGTACAATGAAAGTCAAAGGGGTCCAATGTTCTTCAAATGATGTCTTTTTTTTTATCTGTTATGCAGAAGAGGCAACATGAAGGTAAGTGATGACAGAATTTCCTTTAAAGGGATAGTTCATCCAATAATGAAAATTTTGTAATTATTTCTTCATGTTATACATTGGTCCAAACCTGTATGAACTTCTTCATTCTGTTGAACACAGATGATATTTTGACGAATGTTGTTAACCAGACAGTTGCTGGTAGCCATCGACTTCCATGGTATATAAAAAAGGAAACACAGAAACAAAGACAGACAGAAACTCATACAGCTTTGGAAAAACTTGAAGGCAAGTAAATGATGGCAGAATTTTCATTTTGGGGTGAACCATCCCTTTAAGACCATGTTTTGCATGTGTTGTGTTGTTTTAATGTTCACATATTTTTAATGTTACACTGGTTGAATGCTACTTCCATCTATCCATCAGTCTTTCTGTCATTCGCTTCTTATTAAATACAGTGTCTGCTCTGACTGCAATCTGTTTCTTGCACTTCATTACTTGCTGTGCGGTGCACACACAGACAACACTTTGCTCCTAATGAAAACACCTTCTTTTTTTGGTGTTGAGAAGTCTTGGATATTCCTCCTGTGTCATCCATTCATTCCCCACAGCCATTTGATTGGCTAATAGGGGGAGTTTGCGGCAGTGCAGATTTAAGCTATTTGTCATGGCTGTGCTCTCCCAGACATGATTGATGCCCAGGCCGCTGGTGATGAGCTGCGGCTCCAATGATTCTTTATTAAAACGCTATCCAAGCTGACATTTACAT
>JAFVLL020018298.1:0-11574 GCA_021397915.2 Tor tambroides | reverse complement strand
TTTCGGCAACACTTTAGTATACGGACCAATTCTCACTATTAACTAGTTGCTTATTAGCATACCTATTATTAACATATTGACTGTTTATTAGTACTTATAAAGCACATATTCTGCATGACCATGTTCTACATCCCTAATCCTACCCAATACTTAAACTTAACAACTACCTTACTAACTATTAATAAACTGCAAATTAGGAGTTTACTGAGGCAAAAGTCATAGTTAATTCTCTTAATATTGAGAATTTGACCTTAAAATAAAGTGTGATCGAAATTACTCCTAATTTGAGTTCTTGGTTATACTGTCCAACCCTAGCCCAATCGCATGCTCTCTCCCTCTTAATTCCTTTACTGTGAATCATTTGAATCATATCTGCAGTTACTGAATATCTTATAAACTTGATGCTGTATTTAATGCATTCAAAATTGCAAACACTTGTTTCCATTCCGGTGAAATGTGAGCTTAGATGATATTTTTCAATTAAAACCATATTTTATCCACTCAAAACATCTCATTGATAAGTGAATAAACAAAAATGTCAAAGTTTTGGGTGGTATTGTGTTATTACAATGTTATTACTAATTTAGGAGTGTTTTAATGAAGCAACAAGCCATACATCATATCTCTTCTCTGTTTTGCATTTTTTGTCAAAACCAGCCATAACAGTCAACACTGTCTGGCACATGAGGACATTTTGACGGATGCCTGGTTTAGTTTTGACACTGAAATCGTATATGTCCAAAATCAGAACACAGTTGACTGGACAGTAAAATGTGTTGCTTCAAACTTGACGTGTTGAATTGTTTTTTTGTTGTTGATGTGCATAGATGATGTTCTTCATATGCCTGGTTCTTGACGGATGTTCTTTAATGTCTCTTGTCAGATCCATATCAAGAGGATACCTGGGTAACTACCTGAATGTCTCCAGTGGTCGAGGTCCTCTGGTCACCAAAACAGGGACGTGCTGCTTGCATCTACAGCGGATCAAGAGCAACCCTCACATTATCAGAGTGCGTGAAGGAACCCTGGCTTTATGTTCTTCACCTCTTAAACTTTACTTTTTCCTCTTTTTTGCCTCTGGTAGTTTTGTCAGTTTCTCTTCTCTTCTACTCACCTTTGCCTTTGTCGTCAGACTTTGTTTTACCTTTTACTGTTCCCTGAATTCTGTTGAGAAAACGTGACTACTACTGTACAGAAAAAAACTCTTTTTGACGACGTTTTCAGACACTAAATTTGTGTCGTAAAGAATTGCAGTCATCGTTGTCATTAAGGTATGAAGTTCAGGATTCAAGGCTGCACCAATGCTGGAGAATATGTCCCCTACTGGTGAAGAATGTCCTCAGCGCTCTGCCGTCATGGACTGTAACTGACCCTGGGTCAGATAAACACGGCTGGATTTTGGGCTGAGGGATGAACAAGTGGGACGACAGAAGTCTTTGTTTCGAAGTTGTTGTTTTTTTAACAGGGTTTTAGGTAGTTTTTAGGCCGTTGATGTTTGAAACTCTTTTAAGAACATTTCGAGACCAGTTTATTATTTTATTGACTGCTTTGCCAAAATCTAAAAACATATTTCTAAAAAAAACAAACAGCATATCTTTGGGCCTCTACCTGGTCAACAGAAGTGGCTTTTCTTCCTCTGTGTTGGTTTAGTGTCAACGAATCAATCATGGCTTTCAATCTGAAGGTTTTTAATTGCTGTTGTTATTATTATTATTATTATGACGATCTATGAAGGTGAATTAATTTATTTGAAATAAATCTTTAATTTGTACAAAAGGTAAATGCTTTTATTTTATATTCTTTGGAAATGTATGATGTGGCAGAGAATTTATTGTGGCTTCAAGTCGAGTGATGGTTGATGTTTGTATCTTAGTGTAGTTGAGAAGGGTGCAGGGCCGCCCACTTCTGTGCCTTAACGTCCAGCGTCCCAGTAGGGGGCCTGGTAAAGGACTGCCTTGCGCCCTGTGTCAAAACGCTTAAATCATCAATAGGACAGTTTGTTAGTTGCTTGATTTAAGTGAGACGTTCAAGTGTAGAGCATGGCATGTCCATTTTTATGTTCCCGAGTCTGTCATGTCTTCATTTGTTCATGGAGCATTCTCCATCTCAAATAATCCGCTTTCATCATGTCAGTCAGAAAATATTCTCCTTTCTATGCTGTATCACAAGTATCTGAATGTTCAGTGAGTCATGATTAAGTCCAGATGGAGTCTGCAGATTTTTTTTTGTTCTGCACAGAATGAATTTAAATGTGGTGAAATGATTAATGAAGCTGAGGGTACTACATGTTAATGGTAGCTGAAAGCACAATCTACAGGGTCCCTAAAGAAACATGGTGGTGGGGAAATAAAACGAGTTGATTTTTGAAAAGCATTGAAAAATTATATTTCAAAGATCTTGCTTCTCTCAGTGTATTTGCATTCCACCAAGAAACTTTGTGTTCTTTCAGAAATGTTTTGCGTTGCCTGACAAACTTTGCATTAAAGTGCCCTATTATGGGTTATGAAAGGTTCATATTTTGGTTTTGGGAGTCCCCAACAACAGTTTGACATGCATGCAAGATCAAAAAACACTTTCATTGTCTTATAATATGCATTTATGTTTACCTTATTTGCTCAACGACTCCCAAACGATTCGTTTAACGATTCCCCCTCCTTTTTAGTGACGCTAATCTGCGGTGATTGGTCCGATTGGTCTCATTTTCATGTCATCATGCCTGATAAAGCAGTGTTTGTGAGCAGTGCTGCTTTGTGTACAGCGTTACCGGGGAAACCGCTATTTTTACCGCTCTAAAAGCGGCAAAGAATGAATTTGCATTTTCATTCAGACCAACGCGAAAAGACCAACAAGTGGGCGGGCAATATGCTAATGTTTCATGAAACGGCTTGGGATTCGTTTAAAAAACGACTCGTTTCAATGATTCAGAGTCGACGCTTTCTTTTGAGAGACAATAACTTTATACACGGTGCACTTTCAGATTTAAAACTTTTTTTCATTCACTTAGAACTGCATTAATAAAGGTAATTTTCAAAAATCCATAATAGGGGCACTTTAAGCCAAATAGAGTGTTAAGAGTTTTTAGCGAAAATAAATAGTAAAAACCTGAGATAATTCAGCCATACATTCTTCTCGCCATGAAAGTAGCTACAGAAGCTAGTGTGACGTTAAACACAAACAAACTGTGTTTGTGATGGAAATATGAGGTAGGACCAAGAACTATATTACAGTACTTTGCGAGAGAACGCAAAGGTTTTGCTAGATATTGAAAAAGTTTTGCAAGTGAATGCAAAGTTTATTGGGGAAACAGCACTTTTTGTGAATTAACGCAAAAGACTTGTGAGTAAGCGCAAATTTTATTGGGGGAACATAGAATTGTTGTGAGAGCATTGCAAAGTTTCTTGGGGGAGCGTAGTACTTTTGTGTGTAAACGTAGAAGTTTTGCGAGCAATGCAATGTTTCTTAAGGCAACGCAATACTTTTGCAGTTGCTCCCAATAGTTTTATGATTCAAAATATGAGGTGGCGGAAAGAGCCGTTTCGTTAATTTTTGTGAGAAAACGCAACATTTTGCAAGCCAATGCAAAGTTTCTTGGGGAAACGCAGTACTATTTACAAATGAACGTAGAAGTACAAATTTCCTTGAGGGAACGTAGAACTTTTGCAAGTGAACGCAAAGTTTCTTGAGGCAACATAATGCGTTTACAAACTAATGCAAACATTTTGCAAGCGAACTTAAAAGTACTGAAATATATATTTTTTTTTCATCACCTTGTCTACTTAGGGATTCTGTAACAATCAAATAAGCCACAATATGTAAAAACACATAGAACGTAATGAATGACTGCAGTTCAAATGTTTCTATAGAGTGCTGCTGGTGCAGATTCTGCGTGGACGTGGTCAGGAGCAAAATATTACCAGAACCATAGATTTATAATGGAAATTGAATGGAACGGCTACATTTCCAGCTATTTTCAGAAGTGTTGTGTGTGCTGGTTTTGACACCTGGATTTATTACACTGTACATTTATTATATTGTAAAGCTACGGTTCCTATTTATTTTGCTTGTAGCTCCTGACGTAGGGACTTGATGGTGACGTAACTGCTGTACAGATTTCCAAAGTGCTCTCATCTCATGTGATTGTATATATCTTTAATAAGAAGAAAGTTTTAGTTCAGTCTGTCATTGTATAATCCTTGATGCTTTCAGAACATATCCTTTTTAGATGCATACATACTGTACACCCTCATTTTAGTGACTACTTGGAGCCGGATGTGAATGGCAGTGTGTGTTTTGTAATAGAAAGCCAATGTACTGTCATAAACATTTGTTTACAGTTTGTTTATGATCTCTCCTGAGAGGAGAGATGGAGATAAATCCTCGGTCTGAGTGTAGAGCACTGTATCATCATTCTCCTTTACATCCTCATATGACGTGACTTCTGGAGAATGGACTAGTGAAACCACAGTGGAGTGGTTTTCATAGTGTTTTGCCATATTGCTGCCTTTTTAGTCAGATTTGAGCTCAATGATCTGTTTCCACATCTGTTTTAGCACTGAGAGATGGATTGTTATCCGTTGCCCTCTCGTTAAACTCTCATGGGCCCGTTTCCCATCAGCGCATGTCCATCTCGAAATCCACCCTTCGGTCTTACATTGAGATGAATCAGACATGAAACATGCTCCTCTTGTGTGGTGCATTCAAGACTTTCATGTGCCTTCATCTGTTTTTCTCCAGCTCTGACATTGATTTGAATAAACTGTTCCAAAATAAACCAGTCTTGACATAATTCATCATTTTATGTTTCTGCTGTGTTCCCTCATTGCTCATTTATTGAACTAATTTATCTTACATGTTGAATCATGCAACTGTGAGAAACATTTTCATGTTTTGAGGAGGTATGTTGTGATGTGATGTTAATAAAGAGTGTTGTATGCATGAATTATGCTATTTTAGGGCCTAAACAATATTTTCCTACAGTCTTCAAGAAAAGAATCGGCCTAAATTTAGGATTTAACAAACTAATAAAGATATTTATGGTACATATTTGTCAGTACTAATAAAATGAATGCATTTTAAATGCACAATAACCAGTTTTTTATATTTATGATGAATCCAGTTTGTTTTAATCTCATGCATTCTAACTAGCCTAACTGAATCTTACTTCTTCCACAGGTATATGTATTATAGTTACATACTTGTTAAATTAATCAATTTAATTATCCTTATCCTTATATATTATCAACTCTATAAATTTCAAAAGTTTCACTTTTGATTGCACTGATAGAAAAAGATAATTTCTGTTATTTGTCCTCTTTCATGGACAAGTACTTTCTTAAGTGTAAATGCATTTAAATTCCTCATTCTTCAATTTAGCAAGTTTTGAATCTCACTGAGTCTATCGCGAGAAGTGAATCACACTTGCTCTGTATGGCGAGGCATGTGATTAGCTGTTCACCGCTGATGTCACACATTCATGTGCACATGCTCCACAAACTCAGGATCAAAGCCTGAGTTGACAAAGAATGTTGATAATCAGCATCATAGTACCAACAAAGCCGGATTGGAGTGGTTTGGTTTTGTCAACTTAAAACTAGTCCTGTAACCCTGAGTTTGTTCAGCCACCATAATGGTATAGGCCCCAGATCTCGATTCTGAGGCAAAAAGGGATACTGAATAACACTTTTAACGTGAATAACATGTTTTGTATTAAGATGACATTGACAAGAACATGCCCTCAAACCTTTATATATTATGTTCCCTTTCAAACGGTCTCTCCCGTTGCGTGAAACGCTAAGGGGAAAACTCCTGTTTTACTCTGTACTGAAGCCTGATTTGTTCACGTTTGTGTTGCTGCACAAACCAATTATGCTTTAGGCTGCCAGAAAGGGCGGAGCCGACCCCTATATAAGTCGGCTCAGAGCGCCATTCACCAGATCATTCTTCTTCAGCGACAAGGATCATCTCTTTGCTGACTCTGGAAGAAGCCGAGAAGAAGAAGCCAAGGAAGAAGAAGCTCCAGCTCTGCTTGCCGCCGTCGAAGACGCCCAAGCAGCGAGGATTCCTTGCGGCCATCCAGCGCATGAAGAGCAAGCCAGAGCGCAAATTTCCTAAAGAGCAAATTTCAGCGCGCGTTGTTGCAAATGTCGGCCACGAGTGTGGCTCATGCAAGGAGCCCTTGCATGAGACAGACGGGCACAATGAGTGCGTCGCCTGTCTCGGCAGCGTCCACGCAGAGGCTGCTCTCACTGAAGGCTCATGCTCCCATTGCGAGAGTATGAGTCTTTCCCGTCTCTGCTCGCGGATCGCCTTTTTTCATGATGACGGTCTCCCTCGCTCAGCTCTCCAGTTTTCTTTCTCTCCTAAGAGAAAGAAACAGCGGAGCAGCAGGTCCGTCTCAGTGGGTTCGAGCGGTGTCACGTCGGCTCAGCGCCCACATGCCCCGCCCTCCCTGCATCCTCTCGTCTCACCGGTAAGAAGACCAGAAGACCAGTGCCCCTCTTCAGCTGCGTTATCGCCGACGACTCCATGTCTTTGGCAGCGTCTGATGCAGAAGAGTGGGGAGGTTCCGGCAGAGAGCCCGAAGTCCTTCTCCGTTCTCAAACTCTGAGGCCAAAACCGGATGCCGAACTCATCTGCGTCCTATCGAAGGCGGTAGAGGATCTGGGCCTCGAGTGGTCGGCTCCGGAAGAGCCCGCCCACAGCCTGTTAGATGAGTGGTACCTGCCGGGAAGCTGTCAACAGTCCTCTTCCCAATGCCCCGCCCCGCCCCGCCCTGCCCTGCCCTGCCCCTTTCTTGCCTACAGTTCATGATGAACTCACCAAGACGTGGCGCGCCCCCTACTCGGCCCGAGTAAATCCCTCAACAGCAGCGGCTCTCACCACCGTTGACGACAAGGGATACAGCAAGCTCCCCACTCTGGAGGAAGCAGTTGCTGCTCATCTGTGCCTGCCATCTGGCCTTGGATTAAAGGCTCACGCAGTGCATCCCTCTAAGCCCTGCAGGACCACCTCGGCACTTGCCAATAGGGCTTATGCAGCGGCCGGCGCTGCATACAATGGCGGTTCTCCAAGTGTTTCAAGCCAAGCTTCTCCACAGTATGGACAAATCTGGCCAAGAACACCCAGAGGCTTTCAAAGAGCTGCACACGGCAACAGACCTGGCTCTGTGCGCCACGAAAGCAACGGCGCGGGCGATCGGCAAGACCATGGCCAGTTTGGTGGTGCTGGAGCGCTACCTCTGGTTAAACCTCACTGAGATCAGGGACGCTGAGAAGATGGCTTTCCTCGACTCATCTGTCTCGCCGAAGGGCCTGTTTGGACCCGCTGTGGACAGGTTTGCAGAAAGATGCTCAGAAGATGTCGCAAGCACTGCGTCACTTCCTCCCCAAATGCTCTGGCCCCGTGGCTGCGGGCCACCAGAAGAATGCCGCCACTCAGCCTGCAAAGCCGGCGCATCCCCAGCCTCAACGGAAATCTGAGCCTGGGCTGCAGCATCACCCCGGACGGCGAAATGCTTCCCCTTTCCGAAGTGTCGAGGTCCCCGCTCACGAGTTGTGCTGGACCCCGAGCCGCCTAAGCCATCCTGATGTGCTAAAGAGGAAGGCTCTGTTCTTGCCTCGGCCATACAATAAAGAGCAAATTTCCTCTTCACACTGTCTCACACACTCACTTGAATGCAAGTTGCCACCTTCTCTCGGCGAGCTCTCAATCGCAAAAATAAACCCTCTCGCCTCCCGTTTCACAGCTTGGGCAGCCATTCCGGGAGTGTCGATTTGGGTTTTAAAAACAATTCAGCGAGGTTACTCGCTTCAGTTGGCTCGCAGGCCACCTCGCCTCAGAGGCGTTATTCAAACTTCTGTTCTGGACAACGAAGCGCTCATTCTCCGACAAGAAGTGCAAACATTGCTTGCAAAAGGCACTGTGGAAATAGTGCCCTCAGCGAACAGCGAGTCAGGCTTTTTCAGCCTCTATTTCCTCGTTCTAAAGAGAGATGGCAGCCTCAGACCCATTCTGGATCTTAGACGTAGGGCTGGGTATCGAGTTCGATACTTTTTAGGCACCGACCGAATTGCCTCGATACCACCAAGTATCGAAAAACGTCTTGTCGTTCGGTACCAAATTTCGATACCTAAGGGGTTAATCTCATCAATAGGCAGGCAATAAGCTTGCAGCACTAGGTGTGTTTGACTAGAAGCGACGCGGCGCTGATTGATCAGTGTTTGACATCCGCGAGAGCGATTCGAAAGCGCATGGAGCAGTCTGCTCTCCATATCGCTCAGTTGTGTTTATTACACACAGACTGAAGCGCGCGTGACGCTCGCGGTGATTTCAGCGCCTGCCGTCTAAATGAGGACATAAACACATGAACAACATCTCCAGAACTGCTCTGAGAGTCACTCCATGAGCATTTTACCATTTGATTTGAGTAAAACTAGCGTCATATCATACACACACAGAACTGTAAATGTATTCATGGCAACCCGTCAAAATAAAAGTTCAGTTTAACTTGGAAGACACGGCGGCAGAAATATATTAATATTGTTCAGCAGAGTGTACATAATGCTACTACTAGGCTACTACTAAAATTATTAAAACTTAATTTTTTTTAAAGTAATGATCACACAACATTTCTTCCATGTTTTAATTTAATAGTAAAATTTTGTTTGCCAAAATAAATAAATAAATAAAGTTTGATTTTCAATAATTTAAAAGATAAATGAAATTAATGTTTTACGCCTTCATTTGAAAACCAGATACAGAACACAGAATTTCTGAGGAAAAATAAAACATTTCATAAGGCTATATTAAGAATAAATTTGAATAAACTAAGTAGTTTTTATGCATTCAAATAATTAGACATACTACAACACAGAATTTAATAACATTAAAACATATGGTGAAGGCAAATAAAACACCCACTTATGAAAGTGGATAAAGATTTTCAATTTCTTGAAGTCTTTAACAACCTAGAATAAATGAATAGAAATGAAGATTCTGTCTGAGCTATGCGTTTTAAAACGAACAAACACTAGTGTAAACTGAAAACTATTTGAGCTTTATTAAAATTATTTGCACTGATTTATTGTGTTGGATATATTTTGTTCCTTTGTGCAGTGTCTCAGGAGATGAGTCTTTGAGTCTGTATCAATATCAACAAGCTGAAAAAAATAAAACCAAAGTTTTTTGAGATAATGTAATCTTGTTAAAACTGATTTCATAAAATTGGTATCGAAAAAAGTATCGTTCAGGAACCGGTATCAAACTCAAGGTATCGGTATCGATATCGAAAATTTTTGAACGATACCCAGTCCTACTTAGTCTGAACCACTCGCTTATGTGCTCAAGATGTTAACTATCAAACAGATCCTCGCGCATGTTCGCACCGAGGACTGGTTTTTGACAGTGGATCTGAAAGATGCATACACACATTCACATCCACATAGCCCCCATCACAGACCATTATTGAGATTCGCGTTCGAGGGAGTGGCCTATCAATATACAGTTCTTCCGTTTGGACTGTCACTGGCCCTGCACACTTTCACGAAGTGCATAGATGTGGCTCTTTCGCCTCTAAGGCAGATGGGAATCCGTATTTTGAACTACCTCGACAATTGGCAATTTTAGACTCCGCCAAAATGCTGGCATGGATTACACTGGAACGATCCCTGACTATTTAGCGATTAGTAGCATCTCTCAAACCGGGGACGACATGCCCCTTTGAAGGTTTTTCAGTGGTTACTCGGCCTTATGGCGGCCACCACCTCTGTAATTCCTCTGAGCCTGCTTCACATTCGGCTGTAGCACGTGACCTACAATCTGAACATAAACCACTTTCTAATGCCTTGGACCAGATCAGAAGACTTTGTTCGCTCTTGAGCCAGCGTTGCAGCAAGACAAGGGAAATAATCACAGAAGACAGGGTTATAGTTGAAAAGGTAATTAATTTTCTTTTGTATTTCTTTGTATTATTTATTTGCGTTGGGGGAAAAAAACAACAATAAAAGAAAAACAATATGAAAAATTTTACAAGAGACCCCTTTTTAATTAACTTATTGAAATAAAGTGGTTTTAACTCAGACAAGGACTCTTTGTGGGTTATTTAGTTCTGTAGCTATTTATTTTATATTTATATTGTATTATATTTAAGTTTAGACAGTACAGTTCTTGACAGTTCTTGTCCACAGTGGTGGTAATATCCAGGGAAGGATAGGCGGATATTCCATCGGTGCGAATGGACGCTACACCCTCAAATGGTTCAAGAGATCTGGTCAGTCTTCGGAAGGGCAGAGGTTGATCTCTTTGCCTCAGAAGACAACTCTCACTGCCCAACATACTTCTCGATACAGCGAGATGCTCTGGCCCACGACTGGCCCAGTGCTTGCCTATACGGGTTTCCCCCGATTGCCCTGATTCCTCAGGTCGTCAGGCGGGTCAGTGAGACCAAGTGCTCTCTCCTCCTAGTGGCCCTGCTCTGGAGGAACCAGACCTGGTTCCCAGAGCTAGTGCAGCTCTCAGCAGGAGTCCCGTGGCCCCGTTGAGGAGGAACATTCTCTCACAGGCGAAAGGCATGATTTGGCATCCCCGGCCGGAGCTGTGGACCCTTCATGTATGGTGCCTCGATGGAGCTTAATCAGCTACCAGCGAGAGTAAGCAATACCATTTTGGAGGCAAGAGCGCCATCTACAAGACGACTTTACAGCCTAAAATGATTGGTCTTCCTTAAATAGTGTTCTGCATGAAATTTGGAACCGATATCATGTGACGTGTCCCACGTACTAACCTTTTTGCAAGAGCTGCTGAATAAGGGGCGCACCTTCCCCTTCCACGCTCAAAGTGTATGTGGCAACTATGGCAGCGAACCATTCTCTCGAGGCTGGCCAATCGATCGGCAGAAATGACCTGATCGTTAAATTCTTGAAGGGTGCACGGAGGCTGAATCCTCCTCGACCTCAGACTGTGCCGTCTTGGGACTTGTCTATAGTCCTGCGGGCCCTAAGAGGATTACTAGAGGATCGTGATTGGATGCATTCCCCTTAGCGTTTCACACAACGGGAGAGACTGTTCGAAAGGGAATGCTCTGGTTACTGACATAACCTTGGTTCCCTGAGATAAGGGAACAAGCGTTGCTTCACTTGCCACGCTATAAGCTGCACACAAATCGATGACTGTCACTTCAGTCGAATGATCTGATGAATGGCGCTTTGAGCCGACTTATATAGGGGTCGGCTCTGCCCTTTCTGGCCGGCTAAAGCGCCATTGGTTTGTGCAGCTACACAAACGTGAACAAATCAGGCTTCAGTACAGAGTAAAACAGAAGTTTTCCCACTTTTCCCCCTTGGGTGAAGCTGGTTATATTAGTGCTTCTCAGCTGCTAGCTTGGGGCACAATGTGCTCATGTTCTTAGGGGTCCTTATTAGTGCTCCGAGACTAGGCTACAGGATGTCCTGGATCTGCTTATAGCGTGTCGTGATTGGATGCGTTCCCCTTAGCGTTTCACACAACGGGAGAGACTGTTCGAAAGGGAATGCTCTGGTTACTGACATAACCTTGGTTCCCTGAGATAAGGGAACAAGC
>JAFVLL020018297.1:0-15606 GCA_021397915.2 Tor tambroides | reverse complement strand
AGTTGATGTTAGTTCATGGGTAGTTAATAATGAATTAGTGATGTTTGGCCCTCTCAAGTAAAGTCATGTCAAAATCAGCTTTAACAAGTCATTAGTTGATGTTAGTTCATGGGTAGTTAATAATGAGTTAGTGATGTTGGGCCCTCTCAAGTAAAGTCATGTCAAAATCAACTTTAACAAGCCATTAGTTGATGTTAGTTCATGGGTAGTTAATAATGAATTAGTGATGTTGGGCCCTCTCAAGTAAAGTCATGTCAAAATCAGCTTTAACAAGCCATTAGTTGATGTTTTTGTGTCAACTTATTATTAACTACCCATATACTAACATCAACTAATGACTTGTTAAAGTTGATTTTGACATGACTTTACTTGAGAGGGCCAAACATCACTAATTTATGTGATTAATTAAGTATTAATTTATGCATTAGTACATGATTATTCATGTACCCTTATTGTAAAGTGTTACCTCATAACTTTACTTATGTTTTACTTATAATTATATTTATTGTCATTACTTTAATACAGTCCTTTTGTTTTATTTAAATCAACCAAAATTAAACACTGTACAAAAAATACTGCCATTAATGAATGTTACAATTTCATTTAAATATTTTCTATCTATACTGAAAATAATGTTGCAGTGCAAAAATCTTAATGCTCCTAAAACAGGCTTGTGCGAAAATTATATATATATATATATATATATATATATATATTGTAAAATATGACTTGGACATGTTTGAGCAATGTTTCCCAGCTTTAATAAATATTTGTAATTCTTTACAAAATCATCACATTAATGAAGATAATAGAGTAGAATTTTGACTGCAAACCTGCTTGAATTGCATGATTTTATGACCATAATGTGATGATTTTGTCATCAAACCAATTAAAAATATTTACTATTATTATATTATTAATATTTTAATATTATGTCATTAAAGCTGGAAAACATTACATAAATATGTTCATGTCAAATTTTACCTTAAAATAAAAATAAAATAATAATAATCAGTGCAGAATCAACAGGTGACAAAAACAGCATAGCTCTGTTTGATTATCAGTATTTATTTTCATGATTATATGAAATAATTGTATATTTTTTTATTTAATTTTTATTATTATTTATTATGTACTTAAAATGATTATATTGTGATTTTACTGTTCTATTTGTATTGTTCTATTTTATTGTTCTAATGTTTTCCCCCCAATTATTCTCATGCTTTATTTAAGATGGCAAGTCGTACGATGCGTATGTGAGTTACCTCCATGGTTATCAGCACGGCTCATCTTCTGCAATGACATTTGCATTGGATTCCCTTCCTGCGGTGCTGGAGGATCTTTATGGTTACAAACTCTTCATCAGTGGTCGTGATGAACTTCCTGGGGAAGGTAAACATCCTGTCACATGATCACACCAACGCAGCTCTAATGACACAAAAACCTGTTCAAATAACCAGGCCGTGTTGGAATTATTTCACTGAAAAATCTTCATTTTAAAAATTTGGTATTGTCTCTGCAGCATAACACTCAAAAATATTTATATTTAGATTAAGATTTATTTATTTGAATTGCATATAAAATGTCCATGCATTTGGATGACAGTTTTAACATAAACTGAACTTAATGTGATGCATATTTGTCAGTCACGTATAAATGAAACCGTTTAGATTTCTGTAATAGTACTAATAAACTGATTGTGTTTTAAATACACATTAACAAACGTTATATATTTATCATCAATAAAACCAGATCTCATACATTTTAACTAATTATATAGTTTGTTTCACAACTAGTCATATTTTCATACTTTTTAACTGAATAAATGTTTTTTTTCCCCCAGTGAACAGATTTGTCATGAGTTTAAGTAGCTTGAATAAAAGAATTTTGAAAATATGATTATTTAAATAAAATCAAATAGATGCAAATTGTTAATAATAAACTATGCCATGATTTCGAATGCAGAAATATTACATCAATGTTTACTAAATATGTATCATATTAGTTTATGTTAAAACTCTGTAATCCAGTTTTATTTTAGTATCTTTGAGATACTCTTATAGTTTTTACTAATATTTAGAACCAGTTTTCATTTTTATATTTTGCATTTTCATTGTAATTTTAAAGTTTTAGTTTTGTGTGTGTGTGTGTGTGTGTGTGTGTTTTCATTTTTAGTAATACATACATAAATATATATATAGAGAGAGAGAGAATATAGATATATTATATTTTGGTTATATATATATATATATATATATATATATATATATATATTTTTTTTTTTTTTTTTTTTTTAAGTTAATAAATTAATTTCAGGGGTTTAGTTTGTTAACTATAATTACCCTGGTCTAATCCAAATGGATCGAAATTGTATATGCAATTCAGTGACCTAAATCTTCAGGCCTAAATATTTCCTTGACTGTTTATTGTAGCACAATCATACTTGAAAACAAGCGTTTGACATTAATGGACTCTCTTTTTCAGCGGTGCATGAAGTCATTGCTGACAGAATGAGCCGAAGCAGAAGGCTGATCATTGTTCTTACATCACAGAGCTGTGTGTCGTCTCAAACTGATGCCACCAAAAGCCTTTTACCTGATAAACTCCCCATATCAGACCATGATGTACAACTGAAAGCAACAAATGCTTCCTTTGACCAAATGTGGGCCTCTTACGAGCAGCGGGTGGGTCTGTATGATGCCTTAGTGAACCAGGGTCTGAAAGTCATCCTGGTCCAGGTGGAGGACGGGGTTGAAGAGGCTCTGCTGCCTGAGTCTTTGCGATACATCAGCCGCACCAAAGGCATCCTCAAGTGGAAGCAGAACGCCAGTGATCGGGGGAACAAAAGCTTCTGGAAACACATGCGCTATCAAATGCCTCCAGCGAAGCGGCGGAAGAGCCAGGAGCTGACGATGCTTTGAGATCTCTTTGATGCCAGAAACACTCTACACAAGTACATGAGTACAAGTCATTACAAAGTGTGTATTGAGTAAAAGTGCACTGCAAGAAAACAAATAATGCACACTTGGGGGCCGTTCACACAGAACGCATTTTTTAATTACAGTATACTTTTCCATTGTTTTTCTATGTAAATGTACTAGACGGACACGTATAACCAGTGTTGGGGAAAGTTACTTTTAAAAGTAATGCATTACAATATTGCGTTACTCCATAAAACGTAAGTAACTGCGTTAGTTACTTTTTATGGAAAGTAATGCATTATGTTACTTTTGCGTTACTTTTATCACCTGGGCTGGGCTTGCTTATTTTGGTTACACTTTATTTCAATAGTCCACTTTAGACATTCTACTAACTTTAAGTAATTTTGTAACATGTCAACTAATTCTCATTCATTTGCAACTACATGTCTAATAACTCTCAGTAGGGTAGGTTTAGGGTTAGTAGAATAAGTTGACATATAGTTGTAAAGTTTCTCATACTCAGTATGTTGTTGACCCATCAAAATAAAGTGTTAGAAGATATTAAGCAGACAGTCTACTAATACTCTAATGATTGCTAGTTGACATGTAGTTGCAAAGTTACTTACCTTTAGTAGAATATCTAAAGTGGACAATCGAAATAAAGTGTTACCTTTATTTTTAATAACAGAAAACCCAAAAGTTATATGTTTGGCAAATGTAAAGGCCTTTTCACGCCAAGAGTGAAATTAATAAGCCTTAGGCTGAAGAAAATGCCTCTGCATGCTAGCGAAGTCTTAATTCATGCTAGCAACATGTTAAAACATACTAGCAATTTGTTAAATCATGTTAGCAACATGTTAAAACATATTAGCAATTTGTTAAATCATGTTAGCAACATACTAAAGCTTGTTAACAACATGCTAAATCATGTTAGTAACATGCTAAAACATGCCTACATGTTAAATCATGCAAGCAACATGTTAAAACATACTAGCAATGTTAACAAAGTGTTAAAATATGGTAGCAACATGCTAAATCATGCTAGCAATGTGTTAAGTCATACTAGCAACATGTTAATCCATACTAACAACATGCTAACTCAAGCTAGCAACATGCTAATTCATGTTAACATGTTAACTCATGTTAGCAATGTGCTAATTATGATAACATGTAAAAATGTGCTAGCAAAGTCTTAATTCATGCTAGCAACATGTTAAAACATACTAGCAATTTGTTAAATCATGTTAGCAACATGTTAATTAATGTTAACAGTGTGTTAAATCACATTAGCAACATACTAAACTTGTTAACAACATGCTAAATCATGTTAGTAACATGCTAAAACATACCTACATGTTAAATCAGGCAAGCAACATGTGAAAACATACTAGCAATGTTAACAAAGTGTTAAAATATGGTAGCAACATGCTAAATCATGCTAGCAATGTGTTAAGTCATACTAGCAACATGTTAATCCATACTAACAACATGCTAACTCAAGCTAGCAACATGCTAATTCATGTTAACATGTTAACGCATGTTAGCAATGTGCTAATTATGATAACGTAAAAATGTGCTAGCAAAGTCTTAATTCATGCTAGCAACATGTTAAAACATACTAGCAATATGTTAAATCATGTTAGCAACATACTAAAGCATGTTAACAACATGCTAAATCATGTTAGTAACATGCTAAAACATACTAGCAATGTATTAAAACAGTTACGTTTTGTGGAAAGTACATTTACATTTACATTTACATTTAGTTATTTAGCAGACGCTTTTATCCAAAGCGACTTACAAAAGGGGACAATAGAAGCAATCAAAACCAACAAAAGAGCAACAACATGCAAGCCATATGACAAGTCTCGGTTAGTCTAACGCAGTACACATAGCAAGGTTGTTGTTGTTTTTTTTGTTTTTTGTTTTTAAGAAAAAAAGTAGATAGAATAGAAAAAGAAAGCTAGTGTTAGTTTTAAAGAAAAAGTAGCAGTTAAAGTAATGCATTATGTTACTTTTGCGTTACTTTTTGTCACCTGAGCTGGGCTTGCTTATTTATTTTTAATAACAGAAAACCCCAAAATTATATTTTTGGTGACTGTAAAGGCCTTCACACCAAGAGTGAAATTAATAAGCCTCAGGCTGAAGAAAATGCCTCACAGGAAAGGTTTCAGTGAATAAATAGGAAAACAAAGTAACTTGCATTACTTATTTGAAAAAGTAACTCAGACATTTTCTTGTTCATTTGAAAGTAATGCGTTACTTTACTAGTTACTTGAAAATAGTAATCTGATTACGTAACTTACGTTACTTGTAATGTGTACCCCCAACACTGCATATGAACCTTGAGCGGTGCATTTTCAAGTTTCAACTTTTACACGCTGCGCCGCTCATCAATGTTAGTTCCAAAACAGTGGACCAATCAGAAGACCCCAGAGGCGGAGCAAAGGTTTTGTTTACAGCAGCAAGCTGGAACATGGCGGAGTAGGCATTCCGCGCTGTGCTTTTTTAAAAACCATTCCTGAGCGCTGCGTCTCACGTTTTTAGATGCAAAGACGCGTTCTGTGTGAACGGCCCTTTAGTATGCGAGCTTGCGTACTTGTGTAGAGAAGGTTTGTTGCTTTTGTGTGAAGAAACTTTGCCAAGTATCTTGTAACTGTGATGAAAAAACTACAAAAGAAGACAGGTTATGCAAGTTAACAGATAAAATAAATGTGTATGTATATAGAAGTGTTATTTTTTTCAAATATAATATATTTCCGCAATATATTCTTTTGTTAATGCAGCATGTTGAATTAGTGCATATGCAGCTGGGTATTTTGTGTTTACAGTTGAGCCAGGAGTTTCTGTTTTTTCTATTTGTTGGTTTTTTCTTATTTGTTATTAATTATTATTATTTCTTTTATTTTCAGAATTATTTAATATAAAAAAATATATAGCAAGCTTTTACAAGTGGCATTGTGACTACAGTTAATGTCAGATAATATATTGTTAATATTTTTTTGAGAAGGAAAAAAATAAAAAAATAAATAATGACATTCACTGATTTTTCATTGATTCATGTCGTAGCTTATAAAATAGTGATTAATTACAGTGCAGATCTAATAAATATTTCTCAAATGTATCACTCATAAATTATAAATATCATACACTAAAAAAATACTTTTCACTCAGAAATTGCTAATAAATTTTACAATTACAAGAAAACTTAAAATAAGACTGTGTATTCATGCTGTCTAAGCTTAATGACTGTATTAGGACAACATGCTCAATCATGTTAGCAATTTTAAAACATGTTAGCAATGCGCTAATGTTAGCAACATGCTAAAACATGCTAACAATGCGATAATCAAGCTAGCAACATGCTAATTAATGCTAACAATAGACTAATTATGAATGCAACATGTTAAAACATGCTAGCAACGTGCTAATTCATGTTAACAACATGTTAAAACACTAACAATGTGTTAAATCCTGCTAGCAACATGATAATTCTTGAAAGCAATGTGTTCAATCATGCTAGCAACATCAAAACATTTTAACAATATGTTAATTCATGTTAGAAGCATGAAAAACATGCTAGCAATGTGTTAAATCATTCTAGAAACATGCTAATTCATGTTAAATCATGTTAGCAATGTGCTAATCATGATATCAACATGTAAAACATGCTAGCAAAGTCTTAATTCATGCTAGCAACACATTAAAACATGCTAGCATGTTAAATCATGTTAGTAACATGTTAATTAATGCTAACAATGTGTTAAATCATGTTAGCAACATATTAAAACATGTTAACATGCTATGTTAGTAACATGCTAAAACATGTTAGCAGTGTGTTAAATCATATTAGCAACATATTAAAACATGCCTACATGACAAATCACGCAAACAACATGTTATACCATACTAGCAATGTATTAAAATATACTAGCAAAGTGTTAAAATATGGCAGCAACATGTTAGCAATGTGTTAAAACATGTTAGCAACATGCTAAATCATGTTAGCATCATGTTAAATCATGTTAGCAAGTTGCGTAAAACTCTATGGTACGGAGTTGCCATATGGCAACAATAACTCATTTCCTTGTTATTCTGAAAAAAATGCAATATATTACACTATGGGAATTAAAAGGACAGGCCTGCCGGTAGCCAATGACGTGCTGTTTTTAAGTCACATGACATTTGAATCTCTGTCCAAAACACTTTTTCCCACTGTCACCCTCACACAGAAGACACCAGAAATTGCTCTGTTAAACTCATTTCTAAGCATCTCTTCTCAAGAGGGGATTTTTGCAGCACCTTTGTTAAGTAAATTAGATATTTTTATTCCCAATTTAACTTTATCTAACATAGTTTTACTGTAAATGGAGAAAATATCAATGTTTCCATATGGCAACGCTGTACCACAGTAGAACTGCAGTAATGCAGTAATTTTTATAGATGGTAGCATCAATAATATGATTGCAGTTATTTATTTATTTGAAGTTTTTATTGTAGAATAGTTGTATTTATGTATAAATAACACAATTATTTGTTCTTTTCAGAAAATGAATACAGCAATATTTTACAGAAAGTCCAACAGGAAGAGTGCAGAGTTAGCTCTTTTCCAATTAAATGATAAGGATCTAAGGGTTCAGTGTATATAAATCTATCAATTTCTAAAACAAATGTGCATTTAAATAGAAAAGAGATCATAATCTTATAGAAAAACTACTTTTTTGACCATTTTCCATGTTGCCATATAGGCTTTGTCAAGCCAACATCAAAGTTTGCTTATATTATCTATCTATACTTGCTTGCAACTGAAAACGGTAAAAGAATAAAGTAAGAAGTTATTGCATTTATTATGAGCAATAAATGTAACACGTTCATGTTTTGAAGCAATATGGGAGCTCTGAGTGGTTTTCATCATTTCGGGGGTTTCCACGGCACGTCACGTCGAAGATCGCTGAAACACGAGGAGATCACCATATACTCCGCACTGAAGAGAAAACAGGAAGCTGTGCTCTGCTTGTGGCTTCTTCTACTGTATTTTGGTGGATTTTTCATCTTGCTTCATTTCCACATAAATTCATGAGCTTCATACGGCTGCGGTCAGCCACCTGAACTCCAACAATGAATGCAAATAACACACATCTAATAGAAATGGTTTTCTAGAATGTCTAAATGTCTAAACGGTCTGATTTCAGTGAAGATAACTAGACTTTAGAGTGCTATGTTGCTGCTAAAGCAAATTCAGTCAATTTTGTGCTAAATGCATCACTAAGTAAAATACCAGCACACTCTCCTCATCACAACATGTGATTTGAGTCTTTTGTGCCAGTGGAGCTCATTTTTTGTGATAAGTTATGCTGCAGTTAAAGTTATGGGTTTGTTCTGAACACTAATCTTGTAATTGTTATAACAACAGTGATGCTTGCTTCAACAAGCAATAAACATTGTAATGCATAGCATAGGATGATCTGTGATATTTAAGAGAATCTGAAGCAGGACAGACTGGTTCTGCTTATTTATTTATATTTATTTAATACATTTATGTATTTTGTATTATTTTTTTAAATATTTAAATTTAGATTTGAAAAATGTTCTGCTTATTTTTATTAAGATTTTTATTTATTTATGCATTATTTACTCATTTATGTAAGACGTTTTTTTTTTTTTTAATTAAATGTTACATTTTTTATGTATTTTTACTGTTATTTTTATTACATATTTTGTTTACATTTATTTTTATTACACATTTATTTATATATTTATTTATTTATTTTAAGGGATTATTAAATTTGAAGTCTTTATTGAAGCTTTGAATGCAGTGTCATCTTGGATAAAAGCATCTGCCACATGCACAAATATTAATGTAATGAAAAGTATTTATTGCTCTTGCTCCAAAAGGCCCAAAATGTAAACCTTTTTAACATTTTATGACTTTTAAACCAGTTAAAACTAGTTGATACCTTTAATCTCTTCTTATGATATCCTGTTTTCTAAGGTAGAAGGTCAAGAATGACAGATAAAGTGAAGATTATATGATAGAAGAGTTGAGTAAATTATGATACATCCTCTTTTATCTGCTCGTATCACACTAGTTGAAAATAACTGAAATAACTTCAGTCATCAGCTTCACTTTAGCTCATCGGGAGCCTGTTCCACATCCAGACATAAAGGTACCTCACATTCTTTTCATTTACAGTCAGTAACATGGCGATCAATTATGGTAAAATAGTTATAAACTGAAGTTTTACCCTTTACACTTTGAAATGAATTGCTTTACAGGGATGATGATGATGATGATGAAGATGAAGATGATGTTACAGATGATTTTGCTCCTGACTGAATCTGTTCTGGTCTCTTCATATGCATTAAACTCCACAGGTAACTTCATATTAGCATATTTGTTATTAAAATGTTAATAAATAAAAAAGATAAAATATAAAAGAGATCAACCAGTTTATTTTTTTGACACAATACATTTTCTTTGCCGGCCAAAAAACATCTCAGCATCTCGTTTTAACCTAAAATCTGTCAATTTGTCAACAACACAAATATCTATTTTTTAAACAAATGAAATCAATCAAAAACGAGATGCTGAGATGTTTTTTGGTCAGCAAAGAAAAATTATTTTGTCAAAAAATAAACTGGTTGACCTCTTTATTTATTTATTAATTTGTTGGCACTTTTTATAGATATTAGGGTTGTTGACAAGTGGACAGATTTTTAGGTAAAAGGAGATTTTGAGATGTTTTCAGCAAAGAAAAAAGGATTTTGACCATAAATAAAGTGATATGACCTTTTTTTTTAAAGGATTATTGAGCTAAATATTAATATGCATATTTTAGCTCTTGACTGAATCTGATCTGGTCCCTTTATATGAAGTAAACTCATCAGCTAACTTCATATTAGCATATTTGTTATAAAAAATTATATTTGAGTTCTTGACAAATGGACAGATTTTAGGTTAAACGTAGATGCTGAGACACTTTTTGTCTGTAAGTATATATACAGTCAAACCAAAAACTATTCAGACACCAGATATAATTTTTGATATTCTTTAATAGTGCATGCAGGACACTATAGTTCATTTATGTAAGTGAAGATAGCAAAATAAAGTAAACTGTGACACCCAAAAATTCTTCATACAGTGGACTACCAGTAAAACTGATAAAAATTTGGGACCAAAATTTTGATTTGACACTTTGACCTGGCTATATTTTGTTACATACCTTTCTATCAAAGTTATCTGACATTATCAAGACTCTTGAGTTCTTGTCATATTTTATTACCATTTTCTAAACTATAGCAAATAAACTGTGATAACGTGAGAAATGTTGAAGGTGTCTGAATAAATTTTGGTTTGACTGTATATATATATATATATATATATAATTGAAGTTAAAACTTTACATATACCTTTCAGAATCTGCAAAATGTTAATTATTTTACCAAAATAAGAGGGATCATACAAAATGCATGTTATTGTTTATTTAGTACTGACCTGAATGAGATATTTCACATAAAAGATGTTTACATATAGTCCACAAGAGAAAATAATAGCTGAATTTCTAAAAAATGACACCGTTCAAAAGTTTACATCCCCTTGATTCTTAACACTGTGTTGTTCCCTGAATGACCCACAGCTGTGTGTGGTTTTTTTTGTTTTTTTGTTTAGTGATAGTTGTTCATGAGGCCCTTGTTTGTCCTGAACAGTTAAACTGTCTGCTGTTCTTCAGAAAAATCCTTCAGCTCCCACAAATTCTCTGGTTTTTCAGTATTTTTGTGTATTTGAACCCTTTCCAACAATGACTGTATGATTTTGAGATTCATTTTTCCACACTGAGAACGACTGAGGGACTCATATGCAACTATTACAGAAAGTTCAAACGCTCACTGATGCTCCAGAAGGAAAAACATGCATTAAGAGCCGGGGCGTGAAAACGTTTTGAATTTGAATATCAAGGTAAATTTAACTTAATTTGTCTTCTGGAAAACATGTAAGTATCTTCTGTAGCTTCTACTAAATGAAAAAATATGATATTTAGGCAAAACAAGAAAAATGCACTCATCTTCATTCTGTTCAAAAGTTTTCACGCCCGGCTCTTAATGCATGTTTTTTTCTTCTGGAGCATCAGTGAGCGTTTGAACTTTCTGTAATAGTTGCATATGAGTCCCTCAGTTGTCCTCAGTGTGAAAAGATGAATCTCAAAATCATACAGTCATTGCTGGAAAGGGTTCAAATACACAAAAATGCTGGAAAACCACAGAATTTGTGGGAGCTGAAGGATTTTTCTGAAGAACAGCAGGCAGTTTAACTGTTCAGGACAAACAAGGGACTCATGAACAACTAAAAACACAGCTTTGGATCGTTCAGGGAACAACACAGTATTAAGAGTCAAGGGGATGTAAACTTTTGAACGGGGTCATTTTTATAAATTCAACTATTATTTTCTCTTGTGGACTATATGTAAACATCTTTTATGTGAAATATCTTATTCAGGTCCGTACTAAATAAACAATAACATGCATTTTGTATGATCCCTCTTATTTTGGTAAAATAATTAACATTTTGCAGATTCTGAAAGGTGTATGTAAAGTTTTGACTTCAACTGTATATATATTTGAGATATGAGATACTTTTTAGTCTGGAAGAAAATTTGACCAAAAATGAAATAATAGCTAATAAACTATTTATTTAATTATTTTTGTTATTTAGTTAGTTTAAAAATTATATTTGTACTATTGAAAAAAGGACAAACTTTAGATTAAAAGAAGATGCTGAGATACTTTTAGACTGGAAAAAAATAGATTTTGTAATAAAATAAATGTTATTTATTTATTTGAACAGATATTCGTATATTCATAAGCATTCAGATAGTTCAGATAATTTTGCTCGTGACTGAATCTGTTCTGGTCTCTTCATACTGTATGCATTAAACTCCTCAGGAAATTTCATATTAGCATATTTGGTTAAAACTTGGTCCATAACCACCTGCAAGTCATTCAGACATCAACACAACAGCTGGACTGAAACCCACGTGACTCTTTTTTATCAGTTCGGTGTGTAAGACTCAACCCAAGGACGTTGACAAAGACAGTGAGAGCTGGAGAATCCTTATATCTGCACTGTCCGAATCTCCAATGCTTTGAAGAGACTGAAAACAGCACGTATGTTTGGTTCAGAAACCTCAGCACAACAAAGCAGCTTGAGCGGATCGGGACGGAGGAGAGCGATCGTGTTCATTACCACCAGTCTGTTTTATACATCCTCTGGTTAAACCTGAACGACACGGGACGATACATCACACGCTGGTGATCACACACATCCATTCACCTCTCAGTGCACATCCATGTTGCTCCAAATCTGTATGACATGCATTTGTTAAATACAGAAGGAATTGTTTAGAAAGTGCAATTTTCCTACATTGAAAATGCAGCACTTTAAAGTAATGCATATGCATATTTCAAGTCTTCTGAAGTCATAGGCTATAGGAACAAGCCCAAATTTAAAGTTTATTATTTTGTGTTACACAGAAAAAAAGAAAGTCATATATTTGGAGCATCATGAGGATGAGTAAATCATGACAGGATTTTAATTATTTTGTGTACTGTACCTTCAAATTAATGTTATATGTGATCCTTGACCACAAAACCAGTCATAAGGGTCATTTTTTTGAAATTGAGATTTATACATCAGCTTTCCATTGATGTGTGGCTTGTTAGGATAGGGCAATATTTGGCCGAGATACAACTTATAGGGTGCAAAAAAAAAAAAAAAAAAAAATCAAAAATACTGAGAAAATCGCCTTAAAATTTGTCCAAATGAAGTTCTTAGCAATGCATATTATTAAACAAAAATCACGTTTTGATATATTTACGGTAGGAAATTTACAAAATATCTTCATGGAACATGATCTTTACTTAATATCCTAATGATTTTTGACATAAAAGAAAAACGATAATTTTGTCCCATACAGTGTATTTTTGGCTATTGCTGCAAATATACCCCAGCGACTTAAGACTGGTTTTGTGCTCCAGGGTCACATATCAACATTTAGAAAACTAGAAAAGTAGTCACACTTAAAAAAGAATGAATTTAGACATTAAAATGAGTTTTTACTTCATGTGCAATAACATTCAAAAAATTGGAGTTGGTAAAAATGTTTATGTTTTTGAAAAAAGTCTCACCAAAAGTGCATGTGATCAAAAATACATTAAAAATTGTGAAATATTATTACAAATCAAAATAACTCTCCTCTATGTGAATATTTTGTAAAATGTAATTTATTCCTGTGATCAAAGCTGAATTTTCAGCATCATTACTCCAGTCTTCAGTGTCTTAGAAATCATTCTAATATGCTGATTTTCTGCTCAAGAAACATTTCTGATTATTATCAATGATGAAAAAAGTCATGTTTTTGTGGAAGCTGTGATACGTTTTATTTTTCAGGGTTCACAGATGAATAGAAATTTCAAAAAAGCAGCATTTATTTGAAATAGAAATCTTTTGTAACATTCTAAATGTCTTTACTGGCACTTTTGATCAATTTAATGCATCTTTGCTGAATTTAAAAAAGAAATCATACTGACCCCAGACTTTTTGAAGAGAAGTGATTTTCTGTGGTAATCAACATGATCTCACTTTCAGTAGTGCCTGATATGAATGTGTGTGTCGTCTTGTAGGTGGTATGAAGCGAATCAATGTGCTGAATTCGAAACAGACATTGTGGTTTGTGAGGAGTTCAGAACGGGTCTCTTGTACCGTACAGAGCCAGAACAGAAGCCGGCAAGACTCGAATGCCCTGTGTGTGAAGATGAGGAGGGCTCGATCGTCTGGTATAAGGTCTGTTTGGGTGGGTGTTTGCTACATTTGACTGCTTGCTTACAGTGTGTGAGTCACAAAAAAAGGCGAGAGACGCTGATCACTCATCGTTTGATCTGATCAGTGATATTACACAAGAAGAATATCCTGTTTACTTGGAAACATGAAGTAGAATTTTACATAGACTAAAGCAAACAGGCAGTGCATCAAATATATATGTAAGTCAAGTATATATAATTCAGCTGTTCACTGCTAAAAATGTACTTCAAATTACATAATTAGACAAAAATACTAAATTTCACTAGGCTGTATTTCATCAGTTCAGAAACATTAGAAGTAAAATGCTATTGATCTCTTTCTGCTTTCAAGGTTAATCAATGTGTAACTTGTTTCTTTGTCATTTTTTATCAAATTATTGTGAAAAAGTAAAAAAAAAAAAAAAATCACATCAGATTTTTTCCCAATGTACTTAAAGGGGTCATAAATTCCTTTTTTTTTTTTTTTTGTATATATGTTGTATATATTTATGTATATAAGTTGCAATTACCTTTTGTATTTTTTATATCCTATTTTTTCCGGGGGAAAAAAAAATGAATTTTGAGATATAAACTCGCAAACTGCAAGAAAAAAGTCAAAAATACCTTTTATTTTTTATTCAGTTGCAAAAATATTATGAGATTGTGAGAGACAAAAACTCGCAAATAAATCTTTTATTAGATATTTTATTGCATGGCAGAAAAAAACAACAACAACAACAACAAAAAAACAACAGCAACAAAAAAACTTTGTTGTAGCTAATTCCCTTTAAAAAAAAAAAAAAATCCGGGCAGAAACGAGCTTCCAAGCTACTATAGTCCACTAATAATGTTGATATGATTTTATACTTGAAAATCAGTCCTAATTTAGAAATAATTAGCTATTTTTTACCCTGTTTTTGACCCGTTTAACGGGGCGTGTCTCATGTAAACACCCACTGCTGTGATTGGCTAACATCTTTGCATATGAAATAAGTATTATTCATACGGAACTATTGAAACGTGATTGATTGTTTAATTGCTGCGATTAACTATGGAAATTGTGTATTAGACTGTTATGTTTACATCTACTCCATCAAAGGTCACTTTCTTTTTTGGCAGAATTTCTCTCTTATTCCAAACCAAGAGCCTGGAAATGTTTTACAAATTCATAAATCTTCAAAAGAAAGCGAGGGCATTTACACCTGCGTGTGTACATGGGAGCATCATGGGATAAAGCACAACTCTTCTGCATCCCGCAGACTGATCATCAAACCGCAGACTGACAGCAGATCTCCAAAGTTTCTGCTGCCCATCAATAACTCCATTGTGATCGCTGTTGTGGGTGAGGAAACACATTCAAATCTATTACCATCATAGCGCTTATTTATTTTCCTCTCTTAACTCTGCTGTTAAAATTCTGTGTACAGTTGTGTTGCACCTTAATTGTGACCCAGGACCACAAAACCAGTCATAAGGGTCAATTTTTTGAAATTGAGATTTATACATCTGAAAGCTGAATAAATAAACTTTCCATTGATGCATGGTTTGTTGGGATACAGGCACGTGCAGAGGGGGGGGGCGGTGGGTGCTTGAGCACCTGCCCCTTTTCCCCTTGATGCCCAAAGTGCCCTTTTGTCAAGGCAATTTTTAATTTTTTTTTTGTAATTAAACGCCCTTTTGTGAAGGCCAGCCCAATCTAACTATTAGTAAAATTAATTAATAATAGTTTAGCCGTAAATTAAATTATCCACGTTATGACCTTTCACCTTACGATCTCATCCGAGACGATCCCTCACGTTCAGACACGCCTTTAGGATGCCTTCAGCAACGTCCGCGGCTGCCGGTAAGTGGA
>JAFVLL020018296.1:0-19487 GCA_021397915.2 Tor tambroides | reverse complement strand
TCGAGTCCGAGTCTCAAACTCGAGTCCCCATCACTGCCATAGTGATTCGTCACTCTGTTGAGAATGTCTTGAGTCTTAACCAGGAACATACTCTGAGTTGAGTGAACTTACTCCCGGATGCGTTTTTGGAACCACATAATTTGAGTAAGCAAGGTTTGGGGTTAATCAACCCAAAGTTCAGGGTTTAGCTGAAGGTAAGTTAACCGTGCTTTCTGGAATACACCCCAGGATGTGGCAATTTTGTTTGTTTTGTTTTGCAAAACACAATGGTTGGAAACCGTGCTTTATTCTCAAATGTGTTATGCAATATTAGAATTTTCTGCATAAGATAAATTCACAACATTGGATGGAAAAATGAATAGTTATTGACAGCTAATCAGAATCGATTCAAATTTAAAGAGCTTGAGAGCATTTAAAGGGATCATGAACTGGCTTTTTATTATTTTGTACTGTTCTCTGAGGTCCCCCTTATAATTTTATAAAGATTTTTACTTTTTAGATTTTTAGGTTTTAGTAATAGGCTATTTTCTGTCCTGTTTTTAACTCCCCTCATCTGAACACTCTGTTTGAATAGACGTGGTGGATCGTAGACTTGGAAGTAAATGCCCACTGCTATGATTGGCTAACACTTTTGCATGTTGGACAGCCTACATTCCTCATAGATGGACGCTGCTGTGATTTAGATCAAAAACACTTAAATACTCAAACGATCTGTAAGAAAAGACAAAGCTTATAGTGATCACTTAATAAAAACAATTACTCACACTTGTGTTGCGACATTACTGTCGGATCCAATACAGTCGGCACAGCATTGTCTTTGTTTCAATCTTTTTGAAAATCCCACATCGAATTGTGCCTTGTTTGTAAATGAATCTGTGTTAAAATGAAGTGAACAAAGGACCAAGTTCTTACTGACGCGGTCTGGATCTTCATTAAAAATAAAGATCATCCACTCTTTCTTGTAACGTTGGGATCAGAAGGAAGACAATTCAGCGACTGTTCTTCCACAACTTGGCACTGGACAGCGTAGTCTTGTCTTCAGAGCCATCTTTATCATTTGGTTTCTGCGTAGAACTGTGCGTTCGTCTCTCTCCTAAACTCTACATGCATGAAATTGGTGGGCGGAGCTAAACAGGCAGTGATGTAGAAGCAGGTGTTGATCTTCTGCGGAGGCGATGTTTAGCCACACTATTACATAAGTCATACATTCCACAAGCTGTCATTTTGGCAGACTGGCTTCAATATAAGCTGTTATTAGATTAACGAGAGTTTTGAGTTCTGAAACGTACAGGATGTTTTTTATAGTACAATGACCTCTTATATGTCTTATAATGAATTACACAACGTTATTGTGTGTTGGTGTGGATGCTAATATAATTATCTCCATAGTTATCGTTCTTGGTGTGAAAGGAAAATGGTTGATTATGAGTTTACTTATGAGGCATGTTTTGATGTCTTTGGTTGTGTGTGTGGTTGGCAGCTGTTCGCTCAGAGCTGTCTGAGGACTCTGTGTGTGGCGGTGCGCTCTGTTCCTGAAGCCCTGTGGACGGAGTGGAGCCGCACCCTCAGTCAGGCGGGCACATCGACGGGTAACCAGGAGACTGCACTCGAAGAGATATATGATCAAATGGAAAAAGACTTAACGGTACTCAAAGGGATTTATTATGAAACACTAATTGTCTCTGGAGTCAACTGTAGGACGGCAGATTATCGAAAGCATAGCATTCTGTTATAAAACAATCTTGTTTGTGTAGCTGTTGGGCGTGACTGCCATTGAGGATCGTCTCCAGGAAGGTGTCCCCGAGACCATCGCCACCCTGCGGAGGGCGGGGGTGAAGGTGTGGGTGCTGACGGGAGACAAAACAGGTGCTGTTTCAGCATATGTATAAACTGGTTTTAAGAACCTAAAACAGTGAATTAAAACAAATTTACGCTGTTTTCTACCTCTTCCCAACAGAAACGGCTGTGAATGTGGGATATGCATGCAAACTTATGGATCCAGACACAACTCTGATTCAAGGGGAGGAGCTTAGGTCAGAAAATACAGGCATATCATTAACATTTCTATGAATTCAGACATGCTACTCTTTTCACACACTGTTTTTTGCCGACTATGTAGTAGGGAGGTATGGGATTTTGTATGCAGCCTCAAACTGTATGTACCACCTTTCACCATTTGAAGCATATAGAAGTATGGTTGCAACTAGTTGGTCGTTTTGCTTTGTTTCTATTATTATCACGTCACGCTAGATAGCCATACCCACAATGACCTTTAATTGGTCCATGATCCTATCCATATAGCTGTCTGTTAAGCATCAAATGTGTTCTGATACGTTGTGAATTTGTGAGAACAGAAAAATTACTTGATGCTGGAAAATTTTTTGCATCGCACCTCTTATACAAATACACATTCACATGTAATATAATGCAAAATGACTATTGTCAACATCTCCAGGCAGCTTCTAGAGTCTCCTTCTCCAGATGTTCATGTCACGTCTAAAAAGCCAGAGGTTTGGATTACAGACAAGAGAGCAGTGAAGAGCAAAGCAGCACTAGTAATTTCAGGTCCTGAACTGGTGAGCATATAAAGCCAAAGGTTCATACTTTTAAATCTGAACATTTTAGAATATAATATACACTCACCTAAAGGATTATTAGGAACACCATACTAATACTGTGTTTGACCCCCTTTCGCCATCAGAACTGCCTTAATTCTACGTGGCATTGATTCAACAAGGTGCTGAAAGCATTCTTTAGAAATGTTGGCCCATATTGATAGGATAGCATCTTGCAGTTGATGGAGATTTGTGGGATGCACATCCAGGGCACGAAGCTCCCGTTCCACCACATCCCAAAGATGCTCTATTGGGTTGAGATCTGGTGACTGTGGGGGCCATTTTAGTACAGTGAACTCATTGTCATGTTCAAGAAACCAATTTGAAATGATTCGAGCTTTGTGACATGGTGCATTATCCTGCTGGAAGTAGCCATCAGAGGATGGGTACATGGTGGTCATAAAGGGATGGACATGGTCAGAAACAATGCTCAGGTAGGCCGTGGCATTTAAACGATGCCCAATTGGCACTAAGGGGCCTAAAGTGTGCCAAGAAAACATCCCCCACACCATTACACCACCACCACCAGCCTGCACAGTGGTAACAAGGCATGATGGATCCATGTTCTCATTCTGTTTACGCCAAATTCTGACTCTACCATCTGAATGTCTCAACAGAAATCGAGACTCATCAGACCAGGCAACATTTTTCCAGTCTTCAACTGTCCAATTTTGGTGAGCTCGTGCAAATTGTAGCCTCTTTTTCCTATTTGTAGTGGAGATGAGTGGTACCCGGTGGGGTCTTCTGCTGTTGTAGCCCATCCGCCTCAAGGTTGTGCGTGTTGTGGCTTCACAAATGCTTTGCTGCATACCTCGGTTGTAACGAGTGGTTATTTCAGTCAAAGTTGCTCTTCTATCAGCTTGAATCAGTCGGCCCATTCTCCTCTGACCTCTAGCATCAACAAGGCATTTTCGCCCACAGGACTGCCGCATACTGGATGTTTTTCCCTTTTCACACCATTCTTTGTAAACCCTAGAAATGGTTGTGCGTGAAAATCCCAGTAGCTGAGCAGATTGTGAAATACTCAGACCGGCCCGTCTGGCACCAACAACCATGCCATGCTCACAATTGCTTAAATCACCTTTCTTTCCCATTCTGACATTCAGTTTGGAGTTCAGGAGATTGTCTTGACCAGGACCACACCCCTAAATGCATTGAAGCAACTGCCATGTGATTGGTTGATTAGATAATTGCATTAATGACAAATTGAACAGGTGTTCCTAATAATCCTTTAGGTGAGTGTATACAGTACAATAATAGAAAGTAATACTTTTATTCAGGAAAGATGCATTCAATTGATCAAAAGTGACAGTCAAGACATTTATAACGTTACAGAAGATTTCTATTTCTAATAAATGTTATTCTTTTGAAAAAATGTTTACGTTTCCACAAAAATATTGAGCAGCACAACTGTTTTCAGCATTGATGATAATCAGAAATGTTTCTTGAGCAGCAAATCAGTATATTAGAAGGATTTCTGAAGGATCATGTGACACTGAAGACTGGAGTAATGATGCTGAAAATTCAGCTTTGCAACAGAGGAATAGATTTCATTTTAAAATATATTACAATACAAAACAGTTATTTTAAATTGCGATATTTTTTCACAATATTAATGATGTGTTACTGTTTATTTTCTGAACATAACAGGCAGAATTGACCAGAACGGCAGAATGGGGGGCAAAGTTTGTTGCTTTGTCTGATCAATGCCAGTCTGTATTGTGCTGTCGCGTGACACCAGCGCAAAAAGCGGAAGTGGTCGAGATGGTCAGGAAGCATTCGACTTCAATTACAATGGCGATAGGCGATGGCGCCAACGATGTCAACATGATCAAGAGTGAGATATTTACCGTTTGATCAAAACAGCAACTATGTAAATGCATTGTTTGTTATTTCTCTGGTAAACTAATCAAATTCTCACATCGCTAATCGACTAAACTCTCGTATTTTCACCAGCGGCACATATAGGCGTTGGTCTTTGTGGCGTGGAGGGCAGTCAGGCGGTGCAGAATGCAGATTTTGCTCTGGCTCAGTTCAGCTTCCTTCGCAGGCTGCTGCTGGTACACGGGCACTGGTCATACTACCGCATCTGCATCCTTCTGCGCTATTTCCTCTACAAAACCACTGCTTTTGTGCTGGTGCACATTTGGTATAGTTTCTACAATGGCTTCAGTGCTCAGGTAGAGCAACTAGGTCACTTAATCCACTTTACACCCACCAACTCCAACCACACTGCAAAAATATGTCATTAGTCAAAACAACATGCAGTGAGCAGCTTATTTTGGTGCATTTTTTTCCCTCTTTTCCAGCCTATGTATGAGAGCTGGTTTATTAGCCTCTACACAACACTGTACACATCCCTGCCTATACAGTGCATGGGTTTTTTTGAACAGGTAAGCAAAATACCAACCGATCACAAGAAATCTAACATCTGATTGGTTCATCTGGAAGTCTAACTGGTTACATTAACTCCATGATAGGATGTGAGTGCCAAAAGTTGTCTGTGTTGGCCTGAGATCTACTCGATTGGACAGAAGAAGCAGCTTTTCAATCCTTTAGTTCTGGCCATCACGCTCCTCTACTCGATCTACACCTCCATCATCCTGTTCTTTATCCCTATGGGAATATTGCAGTACTCTGCTCTCGATTATCAGACTTTAGCCGTAACGGTTCAAACATCTGTAGTGCTCACCATGACTGTTGAGGTAACTAGATGGCATCAACAAATATGATAATATTTAATAAAAGTATGATTAAATAAAAGTATTGTTTTGTTTCTGTCTGTCGGTTTTAGGTTATTCTACATACAAAATTCTGGACCAAGTACAGCGTTGCAGCTGTTGTTTTTAGTTTGGTGGCGTTCTTTCTGTCCATGCTGGCTCTCCATAGCGCACGACTCTTCACTGCCTCACCTAAAGACTACTTTTTTCTGGGTATTCATGTCTGCAGATTAATCACTGTTCATGTAAATCACAGATCCCTGAAAGAAGGGACAAATGCATTTAATCAAGTAGTAAACTTTATATATCACCCTATCAGGGCTCCATTTTTATAGAAAATGCACTTGTAAAGAGTAATTTGAGGTGCTAGTTTTATTTATTATTTTTGAAATGTTTTTATTTGTATTGGTTTCCTTGATTTATTCAATCGCAAATTTTTTTTTCTTCTTTAAATAATACACTACAAAAAAATGCAGTGAATATATCTAAAAAGCCAAAATATCTAAAAATTCTTAAATCAAGATTGCCTTGTTTTCAGAAAAAACAAGTCAGTTCTGTTTGAAATAAGATTATTTTGCTTACCCCTTTGGGAGACAATAATTTTTACTTGTCTAGAAAATCCTTCTTTATTTAAGAATTTTTAGATATTTTGGCTGGAAACAAGACAAAAAAAAAATCTAAGTTAGAAAAACATTTTTTCAGTGTATAGATTTTAGAAGTAATTTACTGATTTTTATAACCGAGAGTAAATGTTTATAGTTATATTTGTATTTAAATGTCAGACTTAAAAATAATTTTAACTGATTAAATATCTGAACTAAAAATGAATGAATATTAGACAAATGATTTAAATTTAAAATAATTAGAAATAATTTAAATTGGTAAATATTTTGAAAATTTAGAATGAATATTAGAATTTTTTTTTTTGAAAAATTCATATTAATTTTTAGTTTTATGTATTTAACATTTTGCAGTATCTGCAAAATGTTAATTATTTTACCAAAATAAGAGGGATCATACAAAATGTTATTTTTTATTTAGTACTGACCTGAATAAGATAGACCTGAATAATCACATAAAAGATATTTACATATAGTCCACAAGAGAAAATAAGTTGAATTTATAAAGATGATCCCGTTCAAAAGTTTACACTTGATTCTTAATACTGTTGTTGTTACCTGAATGATCCACAGGTTTTTTTTGTGTGTGTTTTTTTTGATAGTTGTTCATGAGTCCCTTGAGTCCTGAACAGTTAAACTGAGCACTGTTCTTCAGAAAAATCCATCAGGTCCCACAGATTCTTTGGTTTTTCAGCATTTTTTACATATTTGAACCCTTTCCAACAATGACTGTATGATTTTGATTTCCATCTTTTCACACAGAGCCAGAGGACAACTGAGGGACTCATATGCAACTATTACAGAAGATTCAAATGCTCACTGATGCTCCAGAAGGAAACATGATACATTAATAGCCTGGAGGTGAAAACTTTATGAATTTGAAGATCAGGGTAAACTGAACTTATTTTGTCTTCTGGGAAACATGTAACTATCTTCTGTAGCATCTGAAGGGCAGTACTAAATATGATATTTAGGCAAAAGAAGAAAAATGTACACGTCTTCAACCTGTTCAAAAGTTTACACCTCTGGCTCTTAATGCATTGTGTTTCCTTCTGAAGCATCAGTAAGCGTTTGAACCTTTTGTTATAGTTGTGTATGAAAAGAATGGATCTCAAAATCATACATTGTTGTAAAGGGTTCAAATATGCAAAAGATGCTGAAAAATGAAATAACATGCATTTTGTATGAACACTCTTATTTTGGTTAATATTTTGTAGATACTGCAAAGTGTATGTCAAATTTTATACTACTAATATATATATGCATACATGTTTTGCATGAGCATGTGAACCTTTCATGTTTTCACAATCTGAATTTTTGAGACTCTCTGTATTTATACACACCACCAGGAGGCAGTGTTAAAAGACTGTTTAGCTGTGAAATATAAGAATGCGGAAACTCTTTATATGGGATTTCATGCAGATACCTTAAGCAGATACCCTACATTACCTTAATGTTGAAACGCTGTTGATTATCTGAAACTTTCAGGAGCATCACCAAATGCTTACAGTACCCCTGAGGTTTGGCTGGCCATATGTGTGACCACCTGTATTGCTGTCCTTCCCTCAATAACCATACGGGCCTTAGGTCTTGTGCTAACAAATCCCAACAAACATAAGGTTGATCTCTACTTTATCACAAATCCTTTTGTCACAATTAGCATATAAGGCATGTTGTTGTGTTATTGTCTGTGCTCACCGTATTGTCCTTTTTGCACATGCAGATCCACAGCTCGAATGAGCCTGTTGAGCTGAAGTCGTGGTTTCAGAGAGGAACCCTTCAGCGTCGTTCATCCTATGCGGTGTCCCAAGGGAAAGGTTTTGGAAAGTTAATCACCACAGGTGTTGGGCTTCCCTCTACGGCACCCCCACAGGACAGGAGAGTTACAGCAGATAGTCTGAAGAAAGAATCTCCACAGGGTTCACGTATAGAAATGAATAGTGGTGATGTGGCATGCTAGCATCTTCATTGCGTTTTGTCATGCACTGAAAATGTGATATGAGTAGCAAATATTTTAACTAAAGTCTGTGGTCCAGAAACCTAGGGTTTTTGGTGCAATTCCAAAATGGAGGCCCGGAACACGCCTAATTTAATTGATGGTGACCATTTTGCCAATACTTAATGTTATTTAAAATGCAAAAAAAGTTGTAAATCCCCGATTTGTCATAACATTGAGCATCATAGGGCCAAATAGTTGATTAAAATGTAAATCCCATCACCTTTAGTTTGTAATATTAGATCTTTTAAATATACTTGTATTTTTGTATAAAATTTTACAAATAAATATTTAATTGAAAATATATTCTTTTTCTCTTTATTGCTGCAGTGAAATCCAGGCTAGATAAATAAACAGACAATAGCGTGAAAATGTTCAACAATGGATTTATTTTATTTCAAAACACGCAATTTACCCATATTACCTTTTTTTTCTGTAACAGTTATTACTCCAATTTGTCTCCTCCTTGCACTGAATGAAAAGTGCTCCACAGGCTCTCTGGCTCCCCCTGTAGGACAGGAGGAGGAATGAGGCTCTCCATAATAACATGCCCTTTAACAGCTGCCTGAGAACAAGTTTGTGTGTGAATGTGAAGCTTCAAAGGGATATTAAAACGTCAAAATCTTGTGCAGAAGATTTTAAACAAGGACAGGTGTTTTCTCCTTAATATTTCTTGCACTAGCTCTTAACATTGAACTTAAATTCATGAAAGGGAAATCCTTACACCTGTCAAATATAGTCAGCCAGGAATCTCAACAGCTTCAGAAACACACACTGATTGTTTTTTATTGGATTGTCTTTACCCTTGGATCAATCTTTGGCTCGGGTAGATGTGCTGTAAGAAGAGTTTATGTGCATGAGCTTTTTACTTTGCAAACACTCCTCCATACAGTGTTTCAGTATTAAATTATCTGGGCTAATTTGCTACGCTGAAATTCCCTGCTTAAAAAAACACTCAAGATGGTTTTCTGGTCTTAGCTAGGTTAGCTTATCATTTAGTTGGTCTCTCAGCCTGCCAAGTGCCCAAAGCATTTATAAAAACCAACAGACCAGATTTGCTAACCCCAATGAAGTGAAGGCTAGTTTAATACAGTTTACTTAGCAGGTAACATTTCAAGTGTTTTAATCTATAATTGGTACAGGTATTCTTGAACAACATCCTAGTGACTGAAGTAGATTTTGAGGATGGAAAAAAGCCTGAACCAACCACATCAATTAAGATTGAGGTAAAGGCTTTTATTTTCTTTGTATTTTTGCATAGTTCTCTGTGTAAAGACAACCAGCCTCAGCAGCTCTTTATTGGTTGGTTTGTGTTTATTAGAGAGCATTGTTACTGCAAATGTTAGCACTTGTCTGCACTAGCTCTTTTCAGTACACACTGCTGGACTTGAATCTTTTCAATTCAAGTCCAGCAGTGTGGGAGTAGTTAAGTGAGACAAAATGTAGCTAGATACTAAAGTGAACATTAGTTGTTAGCATCACGGTTGGCATTAAAATGCTAAACTGTTACTACTTTTGTCTGTTTTTGGTGGTTAAAATTTCTTGTGGGAGTTAAATCTCCTTGAAACACTTGAAAGTTTTTGATGCATTGCTATGCAATGCTACTTTAAGCTTATCAGGGAAGAGTGTTTGCAAAGTTAGCTAACATTGCACACCATAAGCACCACAGCAAGCTAAATAGGGCAGCGGTCACCTACTTGCGACCGTGAGAGCCTCTTTCCTCTTTCCTTTCTCCTCTTCTCCTCCTCCTCTCAGCCTGTCTTCTCTCTACCATTTTTTCTCCTTGTTTTGAAACTGATTGTCTTCTACCATCACAAAGACACTTGGTTCTGATTGATTGACAGGTAACAGAAGAGGAAGAGCACAGTGTGAATGGGGGGTTGGATCTGCAGACAGACCCGGAGAGAAACATGATGTGTGTGATGCTGTTTTACAGTCAATGAGAGACCATTTCTGGTTGGAGGGGTCTGTTGCAAAAAAACTGGCCAGTAGCAATCCAGTTTTGTGTGAAATGGTGTGCTACCCAAATCGAGAAACACACCACATGTAAACAAATGCACACAAGATTACATTTCAGAAGAGGAGACGTGTGTACATAGGGGTCCATGATCAAGTTCAGTTGCCCAGAATACACGGTCATGCCCCATTATAAAGAGTTATATACATAAAAGAAATACAAGGAGGGTAGAGAGGGCTGCAACAATACATGCACACAACCAGTGAAAAACAACAGTGACAGAAAACTCTACAAAACAAAGACCCCTCCAACACTTTTAAAACCCTTCCCACCCATGTCCAACTTCCCCCGGGGTCTATTCGTCCTAGTCGCTCCCACCAAAGTCCAGGTCGATCCAGCTTTACTCTATACAGTATACAATAGTCATGCAGAAAAAAGTGTCCCCACCTCTTCAAATGGGAGGAGTTTGTTTTTTCATTATTTTTTAAATTAATGCTAGGAGCACTTAACACAATTGAGCCTTAAATAAAGAAAAAAGAAATTAACATAGTTAAAGTCTGAATAATGCTGAAACAAATTATTAGAAACTTGATGCATATATTGGAAATTCAGCGTATTTATGATTTCGCTCTTTTCTGTCGTCATCTTTCAATTTTTTTTTTTTTGGCTTTCTTCCACTCTCAAATCCTTTTCCTTCATGGTGTGTCTAAACATTCAAATGTCTTTCTTTTATAAAGAATTATGTACCGCCATCGATCAAAATAATAATAATAACAACAATAATGATAATAATAAACAAGAAATTGGCAAATGAGTAAACCAAACAACAACACCAACAAAAACACAATTTAACAGTATAAAGCTTCAAGTCACAAGTTCAAAAACTAACTATTATTAGTCTTAGTAGTGTTAGTGTACTCATTATAATTAGCATTAGTTTAATCTAAATTACATAAACTTTACACAAAACATTTGAGGTATTTCAGAATCAATTGTCAACACCTTCCTGCCAAATCCATGTGGTTTCCAATGGGAGAAATCAATGAGGGAACTGGTTCAGTGTGTCTCTTAAAATGGCCTCTTCTCCTGAATCACTTGCAGCTATTTAAATCTTTGATAATCAAATTGCCAAAAACAGGGTTTTATTCTAAACTTGTTCAGGACTAAAATGGTAGCTGTAGAGAATCAAATTGCTCAGATTAAAGTCCTGTCTGGTATTTCATTGTTGATTTATGATATATCTTGATTTAAATTAGAAAGTGCTCCTGAAAATAGGCCATATGTGGGTACAGTACTGCGGCATACTGAATGAAATCAGGGTGCAAGTACACGATGCTAACATTGAAAGATATTTTGTGAATATCCGCCAGTGCACATAAAATAAACTGGCCTCACTCTCAAGACAAGCTTAATGTGAAATAAACCTGGCCGTTTTAAAGGGCTCTTAGCCCAAATAATTACAGTCAAGTGATACTGGAAAAATAATAAAGTTGGCATTATAAAGTGCTTAGACACCAGTTTATGTCAATCTAACGTTAAAATCGCCCCCTGCTTCAATGTTTGTATGCCTGCGTACTGTACAATTGCATGTAAGCGTTAGCGTGAGTGTGCAAGGTGCTGTTCACACAGAACGCGTTCTTTCGGTAAAAGACGCGAGACGCCGCGCTTAGGAACCGAAAATAGCTCAGGGTCCCAGGCGCGTTTTAAAAATCAGACACGGCGCCTTTAAATCGCGGCGGTCGCGCGCCAGACACTGAAAATAGCGCGGGACGCGGCTAAACGGTAGAAACACCAGTGTTGCGCATATTTACATAGAAACACGATGAAAAAAACAGCACAATGGACCTCAAAACCGCGTTCCGTGTGTAAACTGTCCAAGTGTGTGTGCTTCTGTGTGTGTATGTGTGTGTGTATTTCAGAGCAGTCCCACCCGTTGTTGAAGGAAAAAGGCACTCAACTCAATCTGCATAGCAGCCGCATCCCTCAGTGGGGTGCTATGCAGTCTGACTGCACTGTATGAGTATGTATATCACCTTTACATGAAAATTTATTTGTATGTTTGTTGACATCTGTAACAGCTTTGGTTATGCTATTGGGATTTTGGTATTTGGTGTGTATTCCTCCCTTTGGCAGCACAGGACTGGCAGGTCAAAGAATCTTTGGTATCAGTGGCTGTTTCACAAACCACCCAGCTCAGTGAGGTAGCCACACTGGTTCTCACTACAAACAAAAGGTCCGTTTTATCAGATAATGTACATACAGATGCCCGCTGATTTGTGTAGCACAAATCTGCTCTCTCTTAATGCTCATAATCAGGCCCACGTGGAATCTATGTATAAAATCCTGTGAAAGATTTCTGCAGATTTCCACAGTCTGTCATTTACAAAATCCTGCACATCTGCTGCCCCTTGAACATCCATTTATTAAATATTTTGGCTAATTTGATTACGCTTTCAGCTACACATTGCACCATGTTTGAATTAATTCTGCTGATTTGTCTCCTGAAATTTTTGCAGATTCCATCTGGGCCTGCTTATAAATCAGTGCTCAGAGCATCATTGCATTAACAGTGCCCACATTTATCTGTTCAGCAAGTCCTGCAACATTTCCAGAAATGCTACTGTTGCATTCAAAGACACTAAAAAAAGACTCCTCTTCGATTTTGAACATCTCCCCATGGAGGTAAGGTTGTGCCCTTGTTTCACACCCATTTGGCAGGGTTTTTTGAGGATTTTGGGAGAATTTTCGGGTGGAATTCATGTTGTTGTTGTTGTTGGTTTTTGGGTTTTTGGGTGTTTTTTTTTTTCTTTTTTTGGTTTGTTTACTCTTCAACAGAGCCGAGAGAGCGATCTCTCTTTCACGGTCAGTGAAAGTTCCTTCCGTTATGACCTGTGGTAGTTCACATGCAATGCAGAGATGTCCAGCTGCAGTCCTCCCAAGTTTGGTTATTCTTTTAGAAAGTCCTTTTTTTAATGAATTTTCCAAATGATCAACAAGGTGCCTTACATGTGCACAGATCACAAGTTTAATAAGAAATAGAAATATTTTGTACCAATTACCCGCTTTAATATTATGAAGAAAACGCAATTGGGAGAGAGATCAAAAGAAAAATAGGGGTTTAGAGGTTAAAGAGGAGGAGAAACAGTTTTTTTAGTGTTTTTCTCTGTTTCTGTTGTGTTGCTGTAGAGATATTTCTACCTTTTCAGATGGTTTTATTATAGACTAGCTGTACTGAATGATTTAAAGCACTGATTATTTTCATATTTTTGTTTTAAAAAAGATTCTGATTCTTTTTAAAAGATGATTGTTGGTTGCTATGGCACATAATGCCAGTTTTGGAGTGGACTCTGGCTGAGAGTATGTGAACTTTTATATTATATTAAGGCAAACATTATTGGCACTAGATTTAATGTAACATTTTGAATTGTGTTTACCCCTTGTCCACTTTACAGGATAAACAAAATATTTGATTTGTCAGTAAGATTTCAGTTGCGCGTAGATGTTGCATTTTGTAACAAATATTTCCATACGTGTTTAAAATGTGCCTCGTTGTGTTTGGCTGTACCTGTCTTGACATTTGGCCTATTGTCTACCTATACGGAATGAAAAATATTCTATTCATAGTTGAAATATCATAGGTCGCAGTCTGTCGAGATCAGAAAGGGTGCACCGTTTGCTAAAAATGGTCCAGTATTTTGTCCCCAGACTTGAAGACAGTTGTCGACTGGTTTGCTTTTTGCATTATGGACAGTCTGGATAAGAACATGTGTTTACCACAAGTGCCATGAAACATCTCAGTCCAGCCCTCCATTTCCATCTGTGCAAAATAAACCATATGGAGAGCCATGCTGGGCGAACATGTGAGTCCTTGTTGTGGGAGCTCGTTCCATTTCACCTTCAGTAGAGGTCGACGTCCTTCGCTTTTCTGTCTGTATCGATTAGTCTCTCAATTCATTAGCTTAGCATATGATCTGAGAGCCTCAGTGAAACAACTGGCCATTAGGGAATTGTGCCTCCGTGGGCCCAAGAGTGATGATGCAGGTGGTGGCTTTCTTTGACAACCTTGCTTGAGTAACAAGCCTTCTGTGCTGTGAGCTGTGAAAGTGCTTGTTTGTCCTCAACCGCACAAACAGACCATTTCAGCTCACTTTGTTGTGGTTTATGTGAATATAATGTGGTGCTTTTCCATGTGGAGATGTTTGGCTTGATTTCATAACAGTCCCAAAGTAAATGGTTGCATTTAACATGAAACGTCGCCATTTTTGGCAGCAGTGGGATTGATTGGCACGCAACGGGTGACTGTGAGGTTGGACTGATCCAGTCTCAGCCGCCCAGGGGAAAAGGGATTTAGATTTAAGCCTTGGAGAAGGTGGTGGCAGAAGTGCCTGGCTGGCCGGGACTGGCTACATGGCCGTGATGATGTTCCTCATGCCAGCGGTCAACGCAGCGGCGACGTGCGTTCATGAAGAAGTTGCTCACAGTGCTGAGTTCCAGTCCCAGCTGCTGTGAGATGGTCACCTGCATTTCCTTCGAGGGCCGCTTGTTCTCCTTGAAAATGGCGATGAGTGTGCGGCGCTGCAGGTCGGTGAAGACCAAGCGCTGCTTCTTGGGTGCCATATTGCGTTCCTTGTGCTGCTCCTGTTCCTTACGTTTGCAAGCTGTGGGGATCAGGAGGATGAACAGGAAAGATCAGGGAAAGGGGAGTGGACAAAGAAAACGGAGAAGAAAAATTCATTAGCCTTGTGTTTGCTCTACATACTGAAATGCCCTATTTCAGAGCAAATTCCACAGACGAACGGCTTCGCAGGGAGTCAAAATGTTCAGACTCTCTTGTTTGGCTGTGGATTAATAGTGATTTAAGACAAATCCATTCTATCTCCCCGGAGGTCAAAAATCATCCCTTTAAAGAGAGCAGACAGAGCAGGCCAGCGGTGAGCACCTCAGCCTGGTCGTTGGAGACACTGCTGTTTGATTCAATATTAATGCAGTTTGGGCTCACAGTAGGAGAGCGAGTGACTGGTATACAAAAGTAGGGGTCTTTGTGTGTGAGAGAAAGAAAGAAAGAAAAATAGAGAGAGAGAGAAAGGAAATAAAAAAAGAAAAGACGCAAGGGGGGTATTGACTCATCCTATTTTAGTGTGTATGTGTCTGTTTTTGGAGGTGGGGTCGTCCGCAGAGACTTCGGTCTGAACGCCCCTCCAGCAGGTCTGTAGTCTGCGACTTCAAACAGAGGCCACTGGAGGGCAAGGACCTAAGAGAGGCAGAGTATTTTCGAACTGCCTTTAACTCACACCACCACCTCCCTGTATATGTTTCTGTCCTGGCAATGCAGAGAGAGAGAGATTCTGGCTGCCTACTTGAGGGCAGTAAACACTGCGAGTGTTGTACTAAAGTGTTAGGAAACATGAGTATGCCAAGAAATGTTTTGGTTCGTTTACAGCTCACATAATTTTATTATGTGCAAACAAAATCAAATGCCTTTTCCCAGATTATTTTAAACATTTTATATTTATTTCTACACTAGATGTTTTATTATTGGTTTGTTTTCCAATGCACTCACATACCTTTTGCTTCTCTCAGCGTTTTTTGTGAATGGATCATTCATTTCTTACCTCTGTCGCCTCAATAGCCTGTAAAAGCAGCAGCTATTTGCGTCTTACTCGGATTCTATCTGTCTGTGTGCGTTTGTAGAGTGACTGGAGCCAAACTGTGGTGCCATGTATCTAATTACACTGAGCTGAGGCCCATTGATCACGTCACCTCTCGCAGTCAAATCTGTTTACTACAGGCGTCTAACTGCCTGGACCGCATCCATCATATTCAGATTCTATATCAGCCACGCTGCGTTTACACACACGAGCGCATTGTATTAAATGCATTGTACACTTGAAGTGTACCGTTTAAATGTTGACGGTACTTTAACGTGCCTATAATATTTGTTTTCGCATAACATTAGTCCTATCGCATAAAGGTGTCTCGGAGCGCTGGGGCTTAAGTGAATGATGAAGCTTTAAAGCCTTTTAAATTGTAATGAGTCGTCTGTGTTGCTCGACTAAAATAACTACACCTGAAAAAGCAAACCTCAGCGTATCTGACGTGAACGACCTTTCAGCAAGATTTACTGGAGGCTTTTGTTTTTGAACGTCATTTTGTCAGTGGTTTTCAGTATTCTAACACTACAGATTTTTAATATTTATATCCAACAAACCTAGCCTGTGTTTGGTGTTAAAATCTACCAGCAGGTGTCGCTGGCGCTATTCCCTGGTGTAAACGGTTTACAGGCGTAAGATTTTGTAATCAATATTGATCGATCGGTTGGGAAGGGGGCCCTGATTACTGAACCAAGCTCGGCGTAGAAAAGGAGAAAATCGATAGCTGCAGACTTGAGAGCTACAGTGAGCAGAGAGTGGGACAGAAGCAGAAATATATTGTACAGAAAGAAATAAGCCAGTGAGTGACAAAGAGTGAATTGAAACATTCGGATGGGATTTTTGACACACTGGCTTATTAGCACGTTTGATAAATTTCACAAATTATAAATAAAACCAGACTGACTGTAGTTTCTTTCTTTCTTTCTTTCTTTCTTTCTTTCTTTCTTTCTTTCTTTCTTTCTCTCTCAGTAGCCTATGATGTGCTCTATAAAGATTCCATATGATCTGTATGGAAGAGCTAGCAGAAGATTGTTCTGTTTATGATTATAGAACGTTATACAAACTTCATATTTACAGTTGTTATTTTAATTAATTAAGCAAAACAAAATATTGAAGGATTTTCACGTGGCACCTGTTCTGTTGCAGGTAGAGCAGTTGAGCGAAACGGTCGTTTCACAAAAGGTGTGCATTTTCGTTTTGAAAAGGTTTATTTTTATGTAAATTTCTTTAAGATTTTCAATACTGTCATACAAAGAAATGCCTTTAGGTTTTATTAAATTGCGTTGTGCCTTCTCAAGTTAAACGTAAAAATATGTTGCGGTTTAGCATGTCTTTAAAAAAAAACATTTGACGGTAACAGGGTTGACAGTTTTACAGTTCGTTTAGCCATTATTACTATTCTTGTACTCAAGGTCATAACACTATAGAAAGATCATTTTAATATTATATTTCTTAATAACCATTTTTTTTAAATAATTTGTAGTTAACTGTACAATATCATGATAACAGAGTTGACTACTGACAAAAGTAAGACAAAGTGATAAAACGAGAACTTGTTCTTGTTCATATGATGAGGATAGGAATTTTAAAGAATGTGTGGAATTGTAGGCCCGACATTAAAAAAGAAAAAAGAAAAAAAAAGGTAATAGTAAGAAAGAATTCGTAAAATAATTAGGCTGATTTATTATTTTTTTTATTATTTATTTTTGCGTATGATAACAGGCTAGCTAAAGTTAACATTACCTTTTCAACATGAAAGGGACCCCCTTTAAATAAAATTACTCTTAAGATGTTCATGTAGCCTACGCAAATATCTAAGATGGTTAAACCCGACTCTTTTCTACGACTGTTTCATGTTCTCTAGCAGGGCAGTTTCTGACTTGCCTTGCAACACACCAGTCATAGCGGGGTAGGCCTGTGGTGTTCAATACCGGTCGATAAATCCGTAAATAATTCGTTTTTGAAATTCATTTCAACTAATTAATTATAGTTCCATGAAAATTGTTCTGGTAATGAGCCAGAAACTATAGTAGCCCTGCCTTGTACCAATGGGGCGCTGAGTCTAAATTCGAAATAATACCAATTTAATAGCGCTGCGTGCTGTGCAGTGTGGGAATGACAAATGAGGACACACTGCAGATTCTGAATAATGACTAAAAAACACAGCTACACGCGTCCAGAAAACCTCATTTATGTATGGCCTATGATAATGTTAATTAGTCTCGATGTGGGACATTGGTCAACCGCAGGTATGTCTTTAAATTACTCCGTATTTACAGCAAATGTATGCCTAACGCTTATTTATTTTTAATAAATGAGGCCATCTATTCGGCTATGTACAAGTGCGTTTTGTAATGAGAGCACTTAGATTTAAGCATTTCTTATCTTTCTTTTATCATTTGATTTTTAAAATGCTTTTTTATTGTATGGCCCAGGGGATTAGGCTATAATGTTCATTATGCTTATCAACTATGATTCGAACAAGTGTATATACATTGTATACAAATTCAGTCTATAATAGGTTTATTTGAATAACCGAGTCAAATAACGAGACTGATTTAAATATGAAAACAAGACTTAGAATATAACACCTTATGCGTCCGTTTGCCATTTTTTATCTGCTAGAATATTGTGTTAATTGGTAAGCTCTTCTTGTAAACAACATTGTGCTCAAGGCTCTCTCTAAATACTCGACTAAATTTAGTGTAATGCGATAAGGAAAGATCAGTATGCTAATGTTCAGGTAATTTGAAATAACAACTCAACCTGTTAAGAAAATCGGTTAGTTATTGAAGCCAACACATTTTCGCAAATCATTAGCTATGAACTTACGTCAGAATCTTTGCGTTGACGAAGAGAATACTGAAGACATAAAAACAAGGAAAATATAAACAACATTAATAAAATGTTATAAGAGTGCAGTGTATAATGTCTAAATGAGCAAACTATGTTCTACCTTTCAGATGGTTATCAGTCTTATATGTTCAAATCTTACAATATGAATCGTTGCCATATGATGAATTATTGATATTGCAGAATACTGTGTGTGTCTTTGAAGGTACAGTGAAATGTAAGGGGCAAACGATAAATGTACTAGCCATCAAAGGCAGTCATACATGTTTGAAGTATAGGAATACATTTTGCTTTATAGGCCCATGGCAGGTTCATGTCTTTGAAGGTTAAAGTTGGGATCATCATCACGGCTAAACAGAACTATAATAACAGTTCAGTCCAAGGGTTCTCGACTTCACAAAGTCTAAATAAATAAATAAATGGTGTCTCCTGTGAAAGCTGGAGGTGTATGTGAACTCTCTTGGATTTCAAGTGGGAGGACTGAGGGAGTGCAAGGATCGATGACTGGCCGCGCCGCTCAGCCGACCAGTCTGCCTAGGATCGATGCATAGAGAGCTGAAATTGGGAGCGGAGTGGCTCCCATAGAGGCCTATCCAGCGGTGGTTAAAAAGTCAGTGTGTCATGAAATTGCCCTTGTATGAATATGAATTGCTTTCATCAGCAACTGGGGTGTGTTTTGCATGAGTATGCATGTGTACAGTCTAAATATATTTAACATCAGTACAATTATAGAGATATAAGTGTGGAATTCTGAATTCATAATGGATAATCTGTCTGGGTTTGGGTTGGGAAACACTACAGCTGATATGTGGGGTTAGTATGATGTGGGTGAGGCTTGTTGTCACTCTAGAACATTACTGAGGTTACACCTTTTTCTGCTTTTTTCCAGTGGCCTGACTAAACAAGCACATGACATTTAAAAGTCTCTCACCTTTAAAACAACCCACTGGTAGGCTACCATTTCTTTAGGACTTATCATGGATTGATTTTATCTTTCTCTCTGATTTGATTTATTGGATGTCCGCTGGTTTTATCAGCGTGACTTGGTGCTAATCGTCTCAAAGGTCGATGTTTT
>JAFVLL020018295.1:0-20648 GCA_021397915.2 Tor tambroides | reverse complement strand
TAATTTGTGGCCAGTCACTGGTGAGCCATTCATGTGCCCCCATGATGCAGAGCAACAGAGGCGGTGAATGACGCTCATTATGACTAGCTCTTAATACCCTCCATGAAGGAGGGTGCCGGATCCATCCAGTGTGCTGAAGAACCTCAGTTCAAATAGTATACAGCAAAAAAAGCATAAGAGCAATGCATTTGTGCTTTTTCTCAAAAACTGCATCATAAAACTGCAAATATGTAGATTTTATGTACTCATTTTGGAGATTCGCAAGTCCTAACATTGCATGATGCACACCACGGATGCTTTAAACAATTTCAATAAAAGCGAAGCAGGAAAATGAGAGACCACTTTGAATATGCCCCTTAGGCCCTGTCAGTTTGCAAAGCTCCAGTGTTCTGACAAGATAAGAGGATGACCCTGTTACTGACTTTTTTTCAGGCCAAGGATCATCAATGTGACACGTATTCACCCAGCTCACTCTGACTGGCACTTTAACCACACAACACTCCTTTACTCACTGCCACTGAACAATGTAGTGCTCTCCACAAATACACACACTTACAGAGGCAGAAAATTACCAGGGCAAGTCAGAATCAAATTATCCAATCTATTTCCCAGCACTGGCTCAGGAAAATCATAAGTGGGTCAGAAACTTTGATAGAGTTTCACTTGACCCCATGTTCTGAAACTTGCTATGGAGACGTCAGCTTCTGGCTCCTCTAATCTTTCTTTATGTGTAATTTTAATGCAAATAAAAAGGGTAATGACTAAAATTTACCAAAAGAACTTTCCTTTCTCTCTGTTTCTCTCTCTATATAGCCTAATGTAGTATTTTATTATGTGTGTGTATATACAGTATATCATATTTGTATATTATTTATATATATCAAAATTGTATTTTAATAAAATACAAAATACAAAACAAAATTTAAAAAAGAAGAACCAAAAAATTATTCTGAGGAAAAAAAAACATTTTGAGAAGTAGATCTGAAGCCACTTAAATAGTGTACTATACTAAAAGGTATGTTGATGATTCATCCTACACTACACAGAATTTTGTCCAATCAAATGCTGTCTAGACTAAGAATGCTCCTCCCCCAATGTCATCTGCTGCCTACTACCAGATTGCTATGTTGTTGTTTGTTTTTTTGACATAACAAAAGCCTACTGGCTATTTAAAAAAAGAGAGAGAGAGAGAGATTATCAATATGTACCTACTTCCTGTTTCAACAGGACATATACTGTATTAATACTACCATTCAAAAGTTTGGGGTTGGTAAGATTAATGTTTTTTTTTAAAAATGTTTTTGAGAGATGTCTCTTATGCTCACAAATTTTTTTTAATCTAAAATAAGTAAAAACACTAATATTGCTAAATATTGTTACAATTTTAGACTGTTTTCTATTTGAATATATTTAAAAATGTAATTTTTCCGTGTGATGGCAAAGCTACATTTTCAGCCACATTACTCCACTCTTCATGTCACATGATCTTTCAGAAGTTATTCTAATATGGTTTGGTGTACAAGAAACATTTCATTTCATTATCAATGTTGAAACAAGGTGCTTCTTAATATTTTTGTGTAAACTGTAACATTTTTTCCACTTCTAAGCTTTTCAGCATTCTTCAGTGAACAGAAAAAAAAGACTATTTACTTGAAACAGACTTTTGTAGCATTTGAATGCATCCTTGCCAAATAAAATTTGTAAAGAAAATCTTACTGACTCCACAAACTTTTGAATGGCATTGCAAATGATTGCATGCAAAAAAATAAATAAATTCAATGCAGATTTCAGGCTACATAAAATTACACAAAATGGTTTTGTCCTTCATCGGTAAAGCAACGAAGATGAATTAGCACTTCTTGCCTGTGTTGGTTCATGCGAATCCTCTCCCATCAGCATGACGTTTTTTTTATCAACACCAGCCACCCGAGCGCTAACACAGAGAGAGTTTGTTTGATTTGACAGGGCACCCAATCTCCCAGCGCCGATCAGGCCTCATACTGTAGCAATGAGGAGGGCAAGAAGATAACAAGGCAGAAGCTAATTACAGCACCACATTCACTCAGCCTGACACCATCAGATTGCTGAGAAGTATTTGGCATTTTTCAGAACTGTGTTTCAAACAGTTGCACAATAAGAGTTCTTATGAATAACACGTTTGACTAGACCTCACATGTTTACAAAACTCCAACTGTACACATTGCTAAATTACAGCCGCTATTATCACACGTTCACTGTGGACATGAATCATGCGGCTGAAATGGTTACATCATGTTTACCAATGCAACATAGTTTCAGGAAAATATGTGTTCTGGTGGACAACATAGCCATCAATGTCTGGAAGCTATTTACTTTAACTACTACTAGATGAAAAAAAAAGTGGAATTAATAGCAGTTCAGTATTAACACTGTTGGGTTATGCAGGGAGGGTTTTACAAAGGTTTAATTTTCTAACCTAAGTAAGGCTTGTGTGCTCAGTAAAAGGTCACAGAATGATTTCATAATTCCAGCCAGTTGCAAGAAGGAAAAAGAGAGAGAGAGAGAGAGAGAGTGTGTGTGTGTGTGTGTGTGTGTGTGTGTGTGTGTGTGTGTATATATACTTGGCTATATTAAATACTTAAAAATGTCTTCACTAATAGAGTGGGATACGTTGAAAGCTGATTTGTAGTGGCCCCCACTATCTTAAAGGCTTATAAATCAGCCAAATTGTGGTTTGTTTAGTGACAACAGGTTACTGTGAAGGTTAGGTTTAGGTGGAGGGCATAGTAAAAATCATCAAATTATTATATAAATCTATTATATTTATGGGATGTCCTGACTGATATACACTACAATCTGTAAAATCTTTTATGCCATTAAATGCTTATTATGCTCACCAATGCTGCATTTATTTGATCAAATACAGTAATAACAGTAACACTTTATTCCTGTGATGGTAAAGCTGAATTTTCAGCATCATTACGCCAGTCTTCAGTGTCACATGATTCTTCAGAAATCATTCTGATATGCTGATTTGGTGCTCAAGAAACATTTCTTATTGTCATCAGTGTTGAAAACTGTTGTGCTACTTAATATTTTTGTGGAAACTGTGACACTTTATTTCAGGATTCTTTGAATAATAAAAAGTTCAAAAGAACAACATGAATTGTAACATTATAACGTTATAAATATTTTTACTGTCACTTTTTTTTTATATCATTTTGATGTCTCCTTCTGGAAAAAAAGTATTAATTTCTTAAAAAAAAAAAAAAAAAAAAAACTTACCCCAAATACATCTATAGCATAAGACAGTCTGGAAAGGTGAGCTATATTTGACAAAACACTCATTTGGTGATGTCCTTATTCATGAAAATTATATATAAATAAAACACATGTATAGTTTACATAAAAATGTATAGTTTAAAATGAATAGAATCTGTATAGAAAAACAACTCTAAAAAAAAAAAAACAACCTTTGATGGTATGTCTGTGTTTATTGTAGATTTACAAGTATTATTTACAAGTGTCTTTGTTTTGCTTTATATGGATGCATAATTCCAACATCCACATTAATACACACCTCACAAAAATTCACTAGAACAAGCATTCAGAGTAAGTCTACAGACTAAGGGTTCACAACAGCACTGATGAATCAACAAGCAGAAAGCTGACCAAAAAATGGAGGAGGGCATTAAAGATGTCCTGTGAGACTGAAACTCCATTTGTTGTGCTTGTTGTCAGTTAAGGAATGTATTTTGATAGTCTGATAAATTATCAAACTACGTAAGTCTGAAGCTGATAACTGGCTGCCAAGGTCAGGATAGATGCCACACTCCTCTAGTTCCTCCTCTATTTGTCCTGCCCAGTGCATTCCAACAGCATAAACTATAGTTAGATGAAGACGAACAGTTTACTCCACATATTTCGAATAGTAAGGAACCATGAAGCAAGAAAAACAGGGATACATATTAACACTGCACATTCAAATGTGAATAAAAATCTTAAAACAGCATGTAAACACTAAAGTAGATTTCTTCTTACACTGACAAAAAAAAAAAAAAAAAAACTTTAGCAAACAAACCAGTCCAAATTCAGAAAATAATTGGTTTCTTTCACTGAATATGTTCCTGCTGTTTCTTTCTGAGGAGTTCAAGCATGCCAGGCTTTGGGTAAATAGTGCACAGGAAGCAAAAGAAAGTGTTTGAAATCCTATTTAAAAACCTGATGTAAGATTATTAAAAGATTAGCCTAACCTAGTTTCATCTGAACGCATTCTTTGTTTGTCCATGTGTCCCGCAAACAAATAGCTTAGCTTTAAGACAGAATCATGAAATATGGACTGATACATGCCACTGATTTCAAACTGTAATTATAAAAATAATCTTAAATTCAAAGTTTAGTTTGTATTTGCCTTTTCCTAAATCCAGCAGAACTGAGGGAGAATACCAGCCATGTGGAAGACAAAATCTGCTGAATGATTTAACACACATACAGCTGAGTTAAGATGTGGAAAACACTTACCATTAGGCCCAACTCTACGCACGTACGTAAACAATGACCCGTCTTGGTGCGTTCTTGCGTTCCGAAATTCGTTGACAATTGTAGGCTATTTCTTTACCATCAGTTTTCTATTTCAGTTCAGTAGGCTGCTGTCATGTTGGAGCAACAGTTTATAATATCTAAAACTGTTATATAATACCTACATTATCAGACTACAGGATGTTGTCAACAATTTATTATCTGGTATTATTTATTGGGCTGGTGAAAATTAACACAAAGCTATCTTCACAGTTCTGGCTCTGTGTAATTTGGTTTATAGTCACAGCGTTCTTCAGTCAGTCTGGCTACGCGGGTCTAATTATGTCAGAGCATGATTTAAGTTGTTTATGCTGTAGTAGAGAACCATAATTTTCACAAAACAATGTTTGATAAACAGTCTGAAAGCTGCTGTCTTAAATATCCACTTAAATTTCAATAGCCTTGGATGCTAGTCCAGCATGAGTGACCCATAAAATACATTTTCTCAAGTATCTCAGAATGCTCACTAAAACGTCCATTGTGTGCATCGAATCCGAATAATACATTATTACTGTAAGATGCACTGACAGGAGCTTCAAATTAAGACATGAACGACAGATCCGAGGCAGAATTTACAGTGAATGTGATATGTAACACACTGAGATAATAGTGCACTCTTGTGGACGTTGGGAGCGGTCACACTTAAACTAAGAACTAAATTAAATTGCTCTCTGTGCCAGGCGAAAAGTTAAACACCCTTTGGTTTCATTTCCTTGATTTTCTTTTTATTATTATCACACTTGACTTACACAGAGTAATGAATCGGCAATAATGAAAATGGCCATAAGAACAAGATTTAAAACTCAGGACTTAAAATTCAGGAAGTCTTAAAGAACTGCAAACCGTTACATGGACCCTTTCCGTTTTGTTTAACTGATTCACTGCTGTCATGTGATTTCTAAACAGGTCAGTTAGACTACATCCACTTCCTTAGCCACTTGAGGGAAAAAAAAGAAAACGAAAAAACCAGCAGATGTTTGATTGTGGCTTCATCCACCTTTCTATGCTGTCTATAAAATTTGACAAAAAATGATCAAAGGCCACACAATCAAAATAAAGCATTTATTTCTACATAAAGAGCAAGGGAATTATATTCTGATCTAGTTCCATTACAAAGGTTTTGAATAATAATAAAAAAACAGACAAAGATGAAAAAAAAAAAAACTTTTACAGTGATATTAGAAACTACAAATTCTTGAAGATCATTTCCTTTTCACAAACTATGAAAATATATTTATATTTATGGTTTGTATATACGCCACATGACCAATCACATGGATTCAAAAAAAAAAATTCTGTAGGCCTATAGCCTAATTATTGTAGCTTATTTATGCCAAATACACATTTGTGACAGTTTAAAATGTATGCAAACTACAAATATTCTCAGGTTTGCACCAAGACCCACGACTAACATTACATGTCACATAGTCACCTCACTTCCGATACTGCTGAAGATCACTGTATATATCTGATTGGACTCCATAAAGTTCCTGTCAAACCATTATGAAAAAAAAAAAAAAAAAAAAGATTTAGATGATTCAAGAGATTTAACCAAAAGTACCTCGCAAATATGTTGCATTTATTATAAACACAACTTTGTTTTTAGTTTTGTAGTTAAATACATAATTGATATTGCTCATTTTACCTGATAAGGTGATTCCACTTCAATCGTCTTTGGCCTCATAGATGGCTGGTGTGTTTTTGCTTTACCTTAAACATCAGAAAAATATTATGTCATTTTGACTGGAGCACGCGTAATAATAACATAGGGAGTTTTTGATTTCTCTTACAAGCAGGCATACCTGACCCACAGCATCTGGCATGTGTATGTAAACTGCCTCGTCTTTTTTGATGGGAAATGAAACAGTAGACTGAGAGAGCAATGAGGAGTGTGAGGATAATGTCACAAGTGATGATCCCAATAGCCACTCCAATGTCCAACTGGTAACATGAAGTGCAGTCTGAGAATCAGAAAATACAATGGCACATTCACTCATAATGTGCCAAAACAAGAATAAAAAAAAGCTGAATTTCAGATATGTATGAAGGAATTATTACCTTGATTCCCCTCAACAAATCCTGCTGATGAAAGTGAGAGAGGAAGAGAGGGAAGAGACAATTTTATAATAGCATGTTCACAAGTCAACCGACCGAATTACAAATGCCATTTCCTCTTGATTTCTTGCATTAATCACTGAGTACATATAAAAAAATATATATAAAAAAACAAAACAAAAAAACACACACATACAAAAATAATTCTGCAATTCAGTTTTTCGCAACCCCATTAAACTGACACAGGCTATTTATATTTATATTTGCTGGAATATTTTCTAGGCAGGTTTATCCAGAAATAAAAATCTAATCATGATATAATACAGACATTATACAGTATACATACTTAATAATATATTATTTAGAAGATACAAAAAGTATAAAATGCAGAAAATACAACACTACTCATACGGTGTTAATATATAACATAATAATATGTGCATGAAGTCTTGTTATGCTTTTTCTACATAGCTATTTAATTAGCATCTTTTATGTTGTTCATTTTTGTAGTGAAAATGATGCTGAAATCTGTGTTTAAGCTTTGAAAATGTCCCAGATTGTGACTCCAAATCAAACTGATCATTTTAATGCTGAGGATTTGTGAAGAACAATACAAAAAAGGTCACTGAAACTTAAAACCTTACTAAGTATGTGAATGTTTGTAAATTGTACTCACCGAATAGTCCATTCATGGGGACCATTATGTACACAGTCCTTCTCATAATGAGTGCAGGTTTAGGAGAGAATTGCTCAGGGTTGGTGTAGCCCTGACTTGAGAAGTGCACAAGATGCTTTTACAGCCCGTGAGCTAAAACACCTTGAATATGAGACTGAATGATATGGAAATTGTCTGTGTGTGAAAAATCACCGAGTATGTGCTGATGACTTATCACCATCCATCAAAATAGAACCAAAGGATACTGGGGAGGAGCTACATGTGCTGATGTGCTATTCCTCGCTCGCTCACACACACACACACACACACTTAACCTAGTTCAGTACTTAATTTGTTAACATTTTATCCTGTCAACATTTGAATATTTATATCTAGATTTGAAGTACAAAGTTAAATTGAAATTAAATCTGAGCATACAGTTGATTTACATGACATGCAACTGAAAATATGCAGGGTTTTTTTCAAATGTCCTTCTTAGTAAATGTAGTTTCACTTCGCAGTAAGTAGATATGTGAGCAAGAGGCTAGTGAGAGGGACATGGGTGTTAATGTGGTTAAAAGGCTCACAGCACAGGATGTGACTACTAAAGCCAGTATCTGATAACAGATAGAAAACAAAACTTATATCCTGTTTTACTCACAATACTATTTTATTTAAAAAAGGATGTTGGTCTTTAAATTAGAGATACAGGACAGTGTAGTTCAGTTTCACCTGAAGACCTGCCTTGTTTAGTAGACAAACAAACTGGTGAGGTTGTGTTAGTTTTTTTTCCTGAAGCTCAGTCTGACAGATAAATGACCTTTGCCTTACATTAGCTTAAAGCACAGGTGCTTTTCAAAGATTACTATCCTCTAGTTACATAACTTAAAAAAAAGGGTTTGTCATGTATATATTTATGCATTGAGTGTGTTTAAAATAATTTGTAAATTGCAAATACATGTCAATGGTCATTGGTGGTATACTTTTTTATTGTTTACTGCATAAATATTGAATCCACATTTTTGTAAGCAAACAGGTATCATTGTATTAAAGCATTTAAATTGTTTAGTTCTTCAAAATAATATCTATCATTACTGAATAGCCTAAGTGCAAATAAATGTAGAAATGTATGTGATGAAAATTGTAAAGACATTTTCTACTTCCTTTTTTTTCAGCGGAAGAGTCACAGTCTTGTGCTTGTTTTGGACACGGGAATTTCTGGGAGATTCCAGAGCACAGTCATTTTTCAAATTAATAACAATACACAAAAAATAACATGCTAATGTAAACGTATACATACAGGTGCATCTCAAAAAATTAGAATATCTTAGAAAAGTTCTTTTTTTTGTAATATTTCAAAAAGTGAAAAAGTGTTCATATATTCTACATTCATTACATGTAAAACATTTCAAAAAATGTTTTTGTTTGTTTTAATTATGATGATTAGAGCTTAGAGCTCATGAAAGTCAAAAATCCAGTATCTCAGAATAGTAGAATATTTCCTCAGATCAATCAAAAAAAGGATTCGCAAAACAGAAAAGTTCAAGTTCTTTAAAGTATGTTCATTTATGCACTCAGTACTTGGTCGGGGCTCCTTTAACACAAACTCCAGCATCAGTGAGGTGTGGCATGGAAGCGATCAGCCTGTGGCACTGCTTAGGCACTATTGAGCCTTCAGCTCATCTGTATTGTTGGATCGACTGTTTCTCATCTTTCTCTTGAAAGTATCCCATAGATTCCATATGGGGTTCAGGTCAGGCATGTTGGGTGGCCAATCAAGCACTGTAATATCATGGTCAGCAACTCACTTGGAAGTGGTTTTTACTGTGGGCAGGTGCTAAAGTCCTGCTGCAAAAGGAAATCAGCATCTCCATAAAGCTTGTCAGCAGATGGAAGCATAAAGTGCTCTAAAATCTCCTGGTAGATGGCTGCATTGACTTTGGACTTGATAAAACACAATGGACCAACACTAGCAGACGTCACAACACCCCAAATCATCACTCACTTCCAGAAACTTCACACTGGACTTCAAGCAGCTTGGATTCTGTGCCTCTCCAGTCTTCCTCCAGACTGCTTCTGACATTGTTTCTGTTTCAGAAGTGGCTTGGTAGCACTTTTCCTGAAAACGTCTGAGCGTGGTGACTCTTGATGCACTGACTCCAGCTTCAGTCCACTCCTTGTGAAGCTCTGACAGTATTCTTCAGCTTGCGGTCATCCCTGTTGCTTGTGCTGCTTTTCCTACCCAATTTCTTCCTTACAGTCAACTTTGCATTTAATATTCTTTGATACAGCACTCTGTGAACAGCCACCCCTTTCAGTAATGACCTTCTGTGACTTACACTCTATGTGGGGGATGTCAATGATTGTCTTCTGGACCATTGCCAAGTCAACAGTTTTCCCCATGGTTTCAAAGAACAAGAGATACCCGGAATTTATACTGTAGGGATGGTCATTTAATGAAACTGAAATATAAATATTCTAATATTTTGAGATACTGGATTTTTGACTTTCATGAGCTGTAAGCTCTAATCATAAAAAAAAAATAAAAATAAAAAAACGTTTGAAATGTTTTACATTACATGTAATGAATCTAGAATATATGAAAGTTTAACTTTTTGAAATAAGCTACAAAAATTATTTTATAGGGCACAGTTGTCAAAACCAGCATCCGCTGTTTGGCCTTCCATGGCAAAAAAAAAAAAAAAAAAAAAGACATTGAAACTTAATTTCTAATTTATTTTGTTTTATTTTATTTTTTGTTTTATATTTTGAATTGAAATGTAAAAAAAAAAAAAATAGTGAATTTGATGAAAAAATAATGTACTTATCTAAAACAAAAATCTAATTTAATACACTTTAATATTGTATAATTGGGTATAATACAACATTTACTTCATCCAGTTCCAGTTTGATTTTTGATCACTGGCATTGAAAGGTTTGGGCACCTCTGTTCTAGTTGAAGAAAATAGAATCAGGAATTATCCACTAGGTGTCAGTGTTTTACTTTCACTGCATTTATTGCTGTTGATAACGTGCTAAACAGAGATCCATTATTTGTATACTTTGCAATAATTTAATTATTTTAAAGTTTTCAGTGTAATGAGATAAATATGGTAATTTTGCCTTATTTACAAAGCAACTATGATATGAACATGATTTTAAATGTGTAGAGCCATAGGCTAAGCTAGAAATGTAAAATATAAATCATCAGCTATAATTATGTCATGTCTTATGGTATTAAATGTCAGTAAGTCTTCCAGTGTCAGTCTTCCAAAGATCTTCATGTTTTGCAGTTTGCTCTGACATTCATGTAGACTTCGTCAGCTAAAGAAACACATGGACACATGCATGTTAAATGTCTCCTGTGCACTGATTTCAGAATTGCTAGACAACATTTGTGTGGGTCTATGTAATTTCTCACCGTTTTCTTTCTTTTGTCTGCGCTTGCTGGCATACCAGTAGGTGGTAGTAACAATGAGGACCGTCACTGCAATATCAGCGAATATAATACCTGCTATAGTGTCAGAACCAACTCCATAACACGAGCCTTTGTCTATGAGAAAAAAATATGCGGTTGAGGCATGTGAAGTACCGTACATCCTGTTTAATACATTTATGTGAAGAAATGTAAACAGGTACAAATTATTGTACAAGAGTCTGTCGAATATCTAAGGAATTTATATGACTGATTTGAAAACTGTATGCAAAAAACAAACAAACAAACAAACAAAAAACAGCTAAAACCAGCCTAAGCTGGTTGACTGGTTTTAAAGGGGCTTTTTCCACCTCCTTAGCTGGTCAGGCTGGGAGACCAACTGGAACAACCAGCTAAAACCAGCTTGACCAGCTTAGCCAAGCTGGGGGACCAGCTGAAACCAGCTAAAACCTCCAGCCAACCAGCTTAGGCTGGTTTTAGCTGTTTCTTTTCAGCAGGGACTAAACAAATAATAAATATGCTGACCAAAAATCTTTCTTACCTTCAACAGCACTGACCATAGCTTGACACACGAAGAAGAAGAAGAAGTTAAGAGAAAATAAACATATGTAATATGTGACCCTGTGTCATATGTAGCAATAGCCAATAATACATTGTATGGGTGAAAATGATAGATTTTTCCTTTAGGCCAAAAATCATTAGGATATTAAGTAAAGATCATGTTACATGAAGATATTTTGTAAATTTCCTACCGTAAATATATCAAAACTTAATTTTTGATTAGTAATATGCATTGCTAAGATCTTCATTTGGACAACTTTAAAGGCGATTTTCTCAATACTTCTCAATATTTGCCAAATATTGTCCTATCCTAACAAACCATACATCAGTGGAAAGCTTATTTATTCAGCTTTCAATTTCAAAAAACTGACCCTTATGACTGGTTTTGTGGTCCAGGATCACATATAGATATTTTTATAGTGGAAAGTGTTTACTGTGTGATACACTAATATGCAGCAAAATAACACCATACCCATTTAATGATGAACACAATTATCAATATTATGCATAATTTGGCCTAAACCACCAACACAAAATAATATGTGGAAAATAACGCCTCTATGACAAACAAACAAACAGTTAATCTGCTGTCTCTGAAAAGTACACCCATCTAACAGGATATTGCTGCAAACTATGCAGCGCATGGTGGTCTGGGTTAAGAAAGGAGGAGAGATGGGGGAAAAAAAACGTTTGTCTCACCTACCCAGATAGATGGAAAAAAATATCAGAAAGCTTTTCTTTGTCATTTCCTGTGTCATCGTTGTGTGTTCTTTCGTCTAACAAGACAAAACGCAGCTGTCTTCAATCTATAAAAATGTCAATATATTGCAAAATTTCAAAGAATAGCACATTTAATGAAACTAGTGTTCAAATAACATTAACATTTACTTTAGATATTTTACACATTTTACGATAAAACAAAACTGTAGATAAAATGAAATTGCAGTGAATTATCCCCCGAAACTTCCCCGACCGTATTTATAACGGATTATCACAAGCTTTAGCATATGATGATAAGCCTTATGGACATTCTTAACAAGTATAAAACAAGGACGAGGACGCTTACAACAAAATCTCATTATAATATTTTGAGACTAATTTTACAAAGAGTTTCGCTTACCAGTGAAGTGCTGTGCAGCGATTCATTTCAACATTTGATGAAGAAGCTCCTCATCGGTTAACCTGCTTCCGCCCACTTGGTTTTTAAGTTTTCCCTTTATGAGTCATGTAAGTAGGTGTAGCCTGTACGTGCGCCTCAGATGAACATTTATGAGACCTTTATAGGTCAAAGACCTGAGTATATACAGCAATGTCGATTATCCAACAATTTCACTTTGAGTAGCAACGCTCCGTGTTCTCAATAAGAAATATGACCTTCATTTTTTTTTATTTTTTATGAAAAACTGTATTTCACACTAAGCTCTGTTTTACCAGTACAGTATTAATTCCAAAGAATCACCAAAACAGTATGATAATGATTCTATGATATCTGGAGCCAAGCTGAATTATTTTGCATACACCCAATAGTTAAAGAAAGAACTGAAAGGTGTACTGAAACATAGCTAGCACACATCTTCCCTTAACAAATTGTTTCTGTTCTTTTTAATAGCTCCTGACCAAAAAAAAAAAAAAAAACAGTGAAACTTTATGAGCAAATGCTTATACATTCAGTAAACAGACATGATTCCTTATATCCAACATCTGTGAGACACAGAAATGCACTAACTTTTTTTTAAAATCAATTTCTTCTCATATACTGTTGTTTTTTTACTGATATTCCCAGTATCTTATATTTTTATTGAAACTGCATTGCTTCAAAATTGTTGTAGTGGTGCCACTGATGTGGCTTAAAATATTTGCTTATTTTGAAAAAACAGAAAAACTGTTTTTAGTGCACAATGTCACAATAGTCTTAAAGTAAAGGCTAAATATATATAAAACAAAAGAAAGGATTTTTCCAACTTTCCAATCTACTTTTATTGTATCTAGAAGACAATGTAAACTAAATGATACTGTGAAAGAAATTTCAAAAGTGGAACACATTCAAAACACACTTGGTTTAAACAAACACCAATCTTTCCCAAATTTCAATTTGGTAAAAATGATTGTGATCCGTGTTTCCCAAGTAAACGGAATGGAAGTAAAGTCTGTGTAATATCAATAACTGCAAATCAATTTAAAATAATAGTAATAAAAAAAAAAAAATTGAAATACTCTTGAACTAAGGCTCACAACTCTGTGCCAGACCGTAGTCTTTTTCTTGATGGACTACATGGAGGGGATTGTTCTGTAGTGTGAGAGGCACAGTTAACAGGAGAGAGCTCAGGACTGTCTGTGTCGGCTGCATGCTTCATGTAGTGCTGAATCATATCCTTTTCAGGAAGGACTTGTCCACAAGTCACACATTCATGAAGCTCACCTTCCAACATATCCACTCCGCTGTCTTCATCTCCAATCTCCACTTCCATGCTGCTCGATTCCATATCTTCATTAATTTCAACCTCTACATCAAAACCAGATTCGTTTTGCCCCTGCAGACAGTTTTCTGATTTGTCCCCCGTCAAAGTAAATTCCATTTGCGACTCTGCACACATCCTGTCAGATGACACCACTTCTTTGAATAATCTCTCATCTTTACTGGCCTGACTTTTTTTGTGGTAAGTCATTTCTGAAGAACAAGAGACTAGATCATGACAGCCTGTTTGCGAAGAATCCAGCATTTGCGTTTCTGGTTTTCTCTTTAAAACTTCTACTCCTGCCATTACAGGCGAGGAGTCGAGGTCCTTCAAATTCGAAGAGCTTTTCTTGATGTTGTCACCACCATCCTTCTCCTTTAACTTTATTAGACATAATGGTGTCATGGTGCAAGTGGGATTGAGAGATGCATTTTCTGATGAACTCCCTGGAACTGTTTTTTCATCATCCAGCGCATTAGGCTTCAAATTTGATTGAGTTTCCTGCTTATTCTCCACTTCTCCTTGTGCAATAACGTTCGTTCCCTGATTTGCTACTGCCACACCTGCAGCCTGTTCACCTGCCTTTACATTTTCTGTAGCAAACACTTGAACAGAACTCTGATCTTCTAAAACGGTCCACCTCTTCTGAGAGATACTGTCATGACTTTGCACAGGAATGAGTGTGTTTGAAGGAATGTTGGTTCTGCTGGGCTCTACAGTGTCTTTCCCTACCTCTTTACTAATGACAGTGCCAGACGGGACCACCGGCCTGGAAGCAACACGTGGAGCAGATGAGGGTGTTTCTAAGACCAGAGAGGATGGTAAAAAGTTTTGGGAGCTCTTGGTAGGAACCGAGGTAGTTGAGTACTGTGTAGTGGGAACTGGCAGAAGCATGACCAAAGGCATACCTGGAGGAGGCTCTTTATTTAAAGTAAACTTCCACCTACCATCAGCAGGCTTATTCTGGTCACCGAATGGAACCATGTGGACTTCCTTCAAGCTACTGGCGAACGTGGCAGGTGCTGAGGCCTGAGCAACAGTTTGGATGATTATGTTAGAAGTAATTGGTTGCATTATTTGTGGAGAGGGAATTGCTTTTGGTTTGGGTTTCTTCACAGTAGCCTGTAAACAGAATTATACGTTTACATTAAAAAGACATTTGTTGTTGTTTTTTTTCAACAGATTTATATAGCTTTATATAACTTATATAAGCAGGGGTTTCCAAACTTTTTTCCATTATTTTGTTTTTTTAAAAAGCAGAATTAAATATTTCTTTTACTATCATTTTACTAAAGCCAAATAAAAACACTTTCTTGAAAATATTAACTATTAACCTACTGTTAAATGTATAAAACAATAGATATTTTCAATTCAATTTATTTATATGGCACGTTTCACAGTAAAATCAATAGTGCTAGAAAGTATGTGACAAGGAAATTTTTGATTTCCTTTATAAAAATAATGAAAATAATAATTGTTAATGTCAATATAATTGTTAACAATCTCATGGCTTTCAATCAACCTTTACCAAACGCTCTTATTTAGTTACACAAGTTTTTCCAAACCTGTTTCTGGTCTCCATCAACTTACATAGTATATACAAAGTCAATGGGGACCAGCAACTGTTTGGTTACCAGCAATTTTAAAATCTCTCATTTTGTGTTCAGCAGAAAAACGAAATTCATACAGGTTTTGAACAACTTGAGGATGAGTAAATGATGATGATTTTCATTTTGAGGTGAATTATTCCTTTAAGAGAGCTTTTATTTTTATAACTTCAGTTTGTTTTAGTAATTTTGTTATGTTCTGTGCCACATTTATTAGGTTTTGTGTGGTTTTTATTTATAACTTTTATATTTTAGTATTAGTTCAGTTTAGTACATTTTTCAGTTTTAGTAAAAATTTCAGTTAGTTGCCAATGCAACATTTCTAATTTTTCAACATCAAAGTTTTCATCTAATATTTATATTTTATTTTAGGTTTATTTCATTCAGCAATAAATAAATAGATAAATAATAAATAATAATAGTTTTACTATCATGTTAAATTCAATCTATGTGAATTTTCTCTATTTTTATTTTTTAATATGTTTTACAATTTTTATTTTTATTTTTTTTTCAGTAAAATTCCCCCTAGCCCCTTTAAACCCCCTGCTTTAGAGTACAGGACATTTGGTATTCTTAGAATGAAGGAGAGGGAGAGAGAGAGAGAGAGAGATAGAGAGAGAGAGAGAGAGAGAGAGAGAGAGAGAGGTTTTACCACTGGTGGTGTCACCACTCCACATGTCTTCAGGTGGCTGTCATAACCCTGTTGATGTGGGAAGCCCAGACCACAGTCCTGGCAAAAACACGGCCTCTGTCCCGCATGCCCTCCCATATGTGACATTAGCATGAGTGACGAGCGGAAACCCATCCCACATTCAGCACATTTTAGTACCCTCTGGTGAGTGCTTCCGTGCTTCTTTAATTCCTCAATGCTCGCAAAGACTTGTCCACATTCCATGCAGCGGATCTCATCTGTCTTGGTTGGCAAAGCTCCTTGATGACCCCAGCACCCTGTGTCCTTCTTATGCTTATCAAAGTCCTCTTGACTCTGAAAGAAAACCAAACACGCCATGCACTGGATGTTCTCTGGCTTACATTCGTGGTTGTGGTAGAGAGAAGGCAAACGGAAATGACGTTTGCACTTTAGACACGTGTACGGTAAGACGCCCATGTGAGAGAAACTGTGGCGTAACAAAGAAGCCTTGCTGGAGAAGGTCCGCTCACAGTCTGAGCAGGAGAAGATGCCTCTGCTGTGCCATTCCAGGTGACGGAGCAGGGAGTTGCGAAGGCGAAAACTAGCGCCACATTTGAGGCACAAATGTCGCTTCGCCTGTTGCTTGTGTGCTTCGACGTGACCCTTGCACACATCTAGGTCAGTGAAAATCTGCTTGCAAAAATCACACTGATAGAACTCTTTCTCAAAATGGTTGGTGTCCAAGTGCTGCTGGAGCTGTTCCTCGGTCTCAAAGATGGTTGAGCAAACACGACAGTGGATGGAGGCCTTCTGGGAGTGGGAGCGAAGGTGTGTACGGTAATTGACTAACTGGCAGAACTGCTTGCCGCATTCATCGCAGCGGTAGGGGCGAACACCCGTATGCATGTTTAAATGTTCTCGGAGTAAGAAGAGAGAGGAGAAGGTGAGATCACATACATGGCAGCGATTCTCTTCATTCTCTCCAGATCCATTTGTCTCTGAAATTGAAGAAAAATGTGTATCAGTAGCTGCTGTAACAGGAAATTGTTTGTCTTGCCAGGCTGTTGGAATCATCAGTTAGAATGGGCTGGAAATTGCCAACCCATCAGAAATGTTTTGCATTATATACCATCACTTTACAGCAAAGATGTATGCTTATGAAGTTACAGTATATCTGTCAAGGAGTTACATCTTTTCTGAATAATTTAAAACAAGAACTAGGTGATTGTACTAAAAAATAAATAAAATTAATGACAAAGAAAAATATATTTCTAGCACATATAATTTCTGAAGATAAACTTTTTTTTAAACAAATTCTAAACTCTAAAATAACTATAAAAAAATAAAACTCAAATTATTTTAAATGCTTTATTATCCATTACATACAGTATGAAAAAAACTATTTATTTTTAGATTTAATAAATATTACATTTTATTATTGTTGTGCTGAAAAAATACATTTTAATTTGCATTTTTTGAGTATTTAAAGATTAATTTATATTATCATTACACAATGCCAAAGGTATTTAAAGAAAAATTTATTGCATACACAATAAATATTGTTAATAGTAAAAAGCTTCAATAAAAAAACTTGTTCAGCAGAACAAACCATTATCACTAAATCAAACCATTGTTTGGAAAATGGTACAGTACCTGACCACGAAACATCATCATCATCTTCTTCTTCCTCCTCCTTGTCCTCCACAACATCATCTTCCTCCTCTTCTTCTACCTCCTCTTCCTCATCATCAACATCATCATCATCAGCATCAGTCAAAACAAATTCTGCATCCTCATCTGTCCTTTCTTCACCAGACACAGCATCATCTATTGTGAGACCGGAGGCTTCCTGGCTCACTTCTGAACATTTCTGTTCCTTGTCATTATTTTTCGTTCCCTCTTTTCCGTTTTGCTCTTCATCATCATCATCATTTCTCTGTTCTGTCCCTTCTCTTCTTCTTTTCCACGAATTGCAAATGACTTTATCCTTCTTGTCTCTGGAATTGATTTTGGAATTGCTTTGAGCTGTTTCTCCGTTACTTGAAGAGTTATCTTTGAAGGGAGTGTAATACTGATGATCTTGCAGAAAGCTTCTGTCAACCGTTGAGCTCGCCACAATGCAGGCATCTTCATGAGAGTCTGCGGGCGTTTCAGTCTCTGGTGCTGGCTTTTCAGTGGCATTCTGGGTTGGCAAAAAGTTCTCTTTAACACTCTGTGGCTCACAGAGAGGGAAATTCCAGTTTGAAAACCCCAACTCTGTCAGCTGGATATCGAGGGTAAACTCTGACATGGTGCCTTGAAGAGAAATAGGAAAAATTATTTGTGCAAGTTTGTTCAATTTTTGCTGTCAAGACATTAACAAAGTCTGGGTTGTAATTTTTTCTTCATTAATAAAGAGCCACATGAACCACATATTTAAACACAGCAAGTGTGTTCCTATATAATTTGTTTAAATAATTTACATTATAAAATTGTACAGTTTACATATGTGAGATTACTAATGTAACTAGCTTTATAGCAAAAGAGGTCTTTCCTGTTTACAGAGAAATTAAGCAAACATAGTGTCTACAACATCTAAGATTAACTGCATGGGTTAAAGACATAGAAAAAGTAACATTTTGAACATTTTCGATCTGTTAATTCAATCACCATGGTGAATACAGAAGCAAGCTTACTTCACTTATATTACCTAGAAGTCTTCGACGAGCATTTGAAAGCACCTTCTGTTCAGCAATGCAACAATCACTCTCTGATCATGCCGGGTTTATGAACTACTCAACGACAGTCTATCATGATAATAAACCACTACTGTATACTGCGTGATGGTAACTGCCGCCAGGTTTAAAACTGTTTTGTCACGACTGACAATAATAGAGCTCAAATCAGGTTGCACGAGCATACAGAAGAAATAAGATGAGCCACTGTCCATCCGATACTTCCGGTATAAAATGTCCGACTAGAATGTAGAGGGTGCCATCTGCAGGAGGGGAGCGTTAGTGCGGTCATTCGAGAAAGCCAATCACAGTGGACGACATTATTAGTTTGAAATTAATTGTATTATTTTTCAGACTGTTAAAGCGCAAAAATTCATATTAAATATCTGCACTTGTTAACATTATGCTGAACATAAAGTGCAACGGTTTCAGGGATACGTTGAATGAGGGGGTGTGGTTTAGTTTAACGAGACTAAACTGTCCATTTAAGGTAAGTGTTAAAATATAAATAACATTTATAATTTAACACCAGCAAACAAAACACATTATAACATACATTTACTCGCACTGTTCTTCGTAATACTGCATGGAAAACAACCTGATCGAGCTGTTTATTAATTTATATTAGTGTAGTTGATCCTTTCAGGTTGTTTATTCAACTAGATTGCGAGAAAAAATCATCCGTTTTTTTGGCCTCAATGGTGGTGCACAAATCCACACAGCAACTTTTATGTATTATTGTTTTGCTCACAGGAAGATGATGCCAGTCTTTCCGGTGTCATGGAAAATCCTTTCCCGTTTGCTAAATGCCTGTCCATGAACGCACTGTCCTGAAATCATGTTCTAGTTAATCAAACATGCTTTCCTTAACCACGCTAACTCTGCTCGAAGTATGCTGAGCTTGCTAACCAAAGGCTAACTGAAAAGGTAATGACTCTTAACCACTGCACTTTGACCATCGCGATATCCACTTTCCCCCAATATTCATGAACAATTTAATAGAGGTATAATGTTCAACTTGTGAAACAGATGATCTTTGTTGAGAGCAAACACATTAGCGTGCAAAATGATTATGTAAATATAATGTTAAAGGATTTTTCATTAAATGCTTCACAGTTAGGCAGGAATGAAATGTTATCATAACCCCAAAATAATGTATGGCAAAAGGGAAGAAACTTTAATCTGTGATAGCGATAGTTAGAGGAGTCACACTTGACTGTAGTCTTAAATTGAAAAACTCCAAGGATTTTTAAACTCAGTAAAGTATCTCCTCTCCAATCTCATTAATTCATCATCATGGAAATTCTGTATGGATACACCATAAATTAGAATATCAACACATAAAAATAAATAAATTGGAAAACATTTAAAACATTTTCAATTAATTATTCAGACATTTACTTCAATCAGAGAACTGTCTTAGTTGCGGGTAACATTTAAGTTCAAGTCAAGTGTCAAGTCATACTGGTAAAAAATGGAAACATTTGAAATCAAATTTAGTCCAATCTCAGCAGAAAACAATCATTTAGTAAATCTTTCCACTCACCATTGTACACGCTTTTAAAAATAAATGTAAAAACAATAACACATTAGATTCATAGAAAAGACTTTAAAATTTTCCAAAAAAGAAAGAAAACAACAATGTGAAGCCTTAGACAATATAATAAGGCTTTTCTGTGGGTTTTTTTGATGGTATTAGTTACAACATGGTTACCCTACAAATGAGAAATCAGTCATGGTATGAATCCTGTTACTTTCCATGCCAAAGCTATGTACAGATGTCAAGATACAATTAGGCACCCGAACATGGTTACCATTGGTTAGCCGTGAACTCACTACCCTCTGGGGTTCCAGTTTTCAAATAACATGTTCACATAGTGTTGATCCCGAGGGTCACACAGCTGAAGGATCCCTTGCTATGTTACAACTTAAAATCTAAAGTGAACCCTGTCCCCACCTACATTTCTATACACAAA
>JAFVLL020018294.1:0-15016 GCA_021397915.2 Tor tambroides | reverse complement strand
GCATAGAACAGGATACAATACACAAGAACATATACAAGAACAGTAATAATATACACAATGATCTAAAGATATGTGTTCATTCAAAGAATGGTTTTCTATGAATTAAAAAGGAGGAAAGTTCTGTTTTTATGGGCATGGAGTGGGTTTCAGAAGGGTCTGTTCTTACTGCACTTCGCATCTCACATACTTTTGAGCAATAAAACAGTCTTATCAGATGGTTTCCCTGGTAACTGAGCCTTTTAGGGTGCTCTTCCAGGAGAAGGGTCCAAAGATCCTCACAATTTGTTTGTGGAATGAGAGGGTTTCCTGAATTATTCATTAAATATAATGACTAAATGTGTCTGATTCGTCCAAACGCTACAGCAGTTATTTGTATATAATCTTATTTTAAAATGAGCTTTCACACAAACTGCGTTAAAACAGATGTGTGTTGCCCTAAAGCAGTGTTTCCCAAATGGGGGTTCATGAGGGAACTGCAGGAGGTTCGTAAGATGATGAAAAGCTTAATTAATTATATTAAATGTAAAATAAAAAATAACAGTGCTTTTCATTATTATAATTATGAAATATTCATTTTATATGTTAAAACAGTTAAGACTTTGTTAAACATTAAAAGACATTGTTAAATTATTAAAATACTAACATCTCATAAAATACTAAAATCTCAGGGGGTACTCCTGCCCTCAAGAACATCTTGGAAGTAAACATCATGGAAGGATGAGATGTGTAGTTGCCATTTTTTAACTTTCCCAAAATAATCTTTTTGTTTAGCGTGAAGAACAATTTGAAGAACCTTTTTCCCGCAAAGCACCTTTAGAGCACTGGAAAGGTTCCATGGATGTTAAAAGGTTCTTCATGGAACCCTTGATGCCAACAAAGAGTTTTCATTTTTAAGAGTGAATCATAGAGAACTCAGTAGTCTCATATACAAAGGCTTGACACATCACAGATGTTTGAATACATTTATAGAATATTTCTGATGGAAAACTTATATTTGGTAGAGTAACTTAAAGGGCCAACATACACGTTATTAAATAAAAATTGTTGCTTTTTGCTACATTTGAGGCCATCTGTATGGCCTACTCTTGAAACTTAGCATACATTAAAAATGTGTTTTACTCTTTAAGGAAATGTTGACGCTTGTTGCAATCATATACATAATTCTACTTCTGAATGGCAGTGGTACGTGACTGTGATGTAAAGCAAAGTGACAAGCATGACCCAATATCCGATTTCATTACAAAATACATGCACTCGTCAGCTCATTTTATAGTGTCTTTAAAAATAAAGGTTCTAATTAGAACCAAACATCATCTTACTGCATGATGCCAAATAGCAAAACATTTTTTCACCTTCATCTCCGGCTCCACAGAAAGAAATCATTGTCCTGTGGATTTGAACCCAGAATACAATACACTTGATCTGAAGAACATGATTTCCTAAGAATCAAATAGCCAACCAAAGAATCTTATACAACAACAAAAATGGTTGTTAAGAAAATGATGGTTATTTGAATGATACGTGCTTCAAAATACACTGCAGAACATTTATTTATGAGTGTATAACAATTTCCAACTAAAATCTTATGACTCTTGTTCTGCAGTGGCCTTGTCTTCTGATAATTACCGTATATGTATCACAAAATCAGAACTATTAGATATTTGATTTAATGGCTACTCTTATCATTCTCATGCCATCAGCCTGTTCAAAAATATCTTAACTAGGAGACACAACAACAGAAAGAAACTGACAAAGTCTACAAGACAAGACTTCTGTGTGCTTCAGTAGGCAAAATAAAATGAGGTATAATTTTCTTTGATTACTTATGCGCTTACACTTCTGTTTTTTTTTCTTTCTCAAAAAGATTACTGACTATAATGCTTTCACTGTCTAAATGGATGACTTTGATAACTGCTCAGTATTAAACCAGTGAACAAATTCTCTTTAGCCCTGAGGCAGCTCCTTTAACAAGACTGCAAGTAACGATTGTGCATTCTGCATGCCTAATAAGTTAAATCATCATACACACAATATCAGTGTCATGCACAGCTTGGTGGTCAGTATAACAGTGTTCACATGGGACTAATATTTAGATAATGTTTTGAATTTTTTTATTAGGTTTTTAATAGCATATTATGCAGACACAAAGCCCAGCTCAGTGTGACATCACTACTGACGTCCCCCTGCTCACTGTCAGCAGGCTATTCACCTTTAAACTCATTTGGAAAAAGCACTAGACAATTAACCTTTTGGACTACATATACCCTCTGTGTTGTTCCAGGGATGGACAGGATAAGAAATTTCTCACTGGCATGCCACCAATAAGAGAATCCAAAGTTTTTGAAGTTAACACCATGAGAAAAAATGGCAACTTTGTTGCTGAAGTAAAATTCACCAAATTAATCAGTACATTAAAACGCGGTGGGAACATGTTAATTTACTGCATTTTACGCAAGACTGTTTATTTGTTTTAATTGTAGTAAACTATATATTTTAGCAGAAACTATTCTTACGATGGTAATTTTTGTAAGTAATCTCACTTGTAGTTTTACAGTCGGGAAAACAGTCAAAAAAAAATTTAAAAAAAATAATACGTGCTGAAGGCAGGGCCGGTGTCCTGACATTTTATCATACCCGTCAGATTTGCCTACCGGGGCTTACTGCGCATGCGCACATCAATATTACGTCCTTTTTCTCACGCTGAACAACAATATTTAATGTATCTGCATTACTGTAAGGGGTAGGTTTAGGGTTGGGGTAGGTGTAGACGTTAATAAAACACAATCTAATTACTGTTTTAATGGGAGGTATGACAATCTGACAGGGTATGCTATATCGACAGAACACCGGCTCCAGGGATGGGCAGGGGTGGGCTGAGCCCACCCAAATGACAGTCTTGCCCACCCAATCAGAATTAGATAAAGATTACGTTAATTTATTTGTGCATGGATTAAAACTAATCTGAAGCGGAATGTATTTTGAGAATAAGCTATAGCTTGAGACTGCCCAAACAATCATAAAATAACGCCAGAAAATTGCACCATTTTTCTTTTATTAGCTGAATGCAAGGGGCGCTGAATTCACGCGGAGGCTTCAGTCTGTTGCAGAAAAGCAGAGGCTGACAACGAGCGAAAACGGGCAGAAATATTTGCGTACTATCACGGGAAGTTTGCGAGCTATGAGGAGTTTACAACACAAATATGTATCATAGCCAGAGGCGGCATGCCCATTCAAAGTGAGGGGGCACGAGCCCTCTCAGATTTTTGAGGCAAGTGGATTTTGAGCGCAGCTTCCAAAAGAAAAAAAATAGCCGATTAATATTTTCTATTTACAATCACACCGGCTTGATTAAATCGTTCAGCGCGTCATATCACCAGCTGCTAAATTCTAATCTGCGTTCGCTGGCTGGCGCTGAGCCAGAGACAGACGCGTTTGTACAGAGCTACGCATTATAACCAATCACACACGATTCTGTTGAGCTTATGAATGCAATGACCAATCAGAGGTGTTCAGATGAGTCATCGCTGAAATGCGGTGTTTTCTTCACTCTCTCGCTGACTGAATACCTCTTTCCGGTGAATTCTCTCGCAACAACAACAAAGTGCAAATGTGTGTACGGATCTGTAAGATAAGAATTTCATAGTGTAAACAGCTTCAGTGATTTTAATGGGAGTTTTTGAGAGTGCTTGAACTCTAATGTTCTTTAATAATGTAAATGCTCTCTTTCTGTACAATGAAAGTGTTATGATTAGTAGCCTAACTTAATGTTTTTATTCACATTAACTTTTAATGTTAAATTCACATTAAATATAAAGTCAGTCATATTAAAATATGTTATGGCATTAATTAAACAGACAGGATTTTATGCATAGTTAATAGATTACATTATTAGGTTACTATGACCATCGCCCACTAGATCAACTAACATAATCTATAAAGGCGAGAATCAAGATATTTCATGATATGCGTTTGAGAATGTTTCGAATAAAAAGGAAAAAATAAATAAAACATATGCTGTTGTGGCTGCTGTGTGTCACATAACGACCCATGGCTCGACTGTAATATCCAGTGATGCAAACTATTCGACTTTTTTTTTGTCAAATTCCGCCGTTTTAAATTGAAAGTTGGGCTGTCATTTACGTGATTCATGTAATTCATAATTATTGTGACGACAATAGCATTTTTCTGTCTTGCGTTTTTAACATATTAGGAATACAACTAAAATTGAATGGGTGCATATTTTAAAATAAAAAATATTATTTGCAGTTCAGATTGATTACTTTACAAAAAATCTTATTATTTATTTAGTTCTTTTACCATTACCATAGTGGTCTATGTCTTACCCCCCCCCCCCCCCCCCCCCAAAAAAAGCACACCCAGGATATCTGCCAGCCCACCCTTCTATAGCTGTCAAGAACCGGCCCTGGCTGAAGGGAAAGTAGCTCACTGACCTTTTGTACACGACACGACCCAAATAACAGAAACCGTATTCGGTATGATTTCATGGTCAAAATACTTGATCCATGAGCTCGTGGGGACTATTTTAATTGCCGAGAACATAATATAACGTCAGGGTTTAACCAGTAAAGGGCAAGCAATTATGTGTTAAACGTGCTTGTGTGTGTGTACACACAGCCATGTTGTTGGTAATGCTTTAACCGTGTGTACTCAGAGCCGTGTCACGCGCTCGGCTTATTCAACGCACACATTGGGTCGCGCGGGGGTCTGGCCAGAACGCGGAACGCTAGTGGCTGATGACGGGGTGGTGTTGCCCTGGAGTGGGCGGGGTCTGGTTCGAGTGGGCGGAGACTTTGGGATCCTGACAGCGTCCAGCGCGCAGCAGCATACACATAACGTTACATACACACTCACACATTTACAGTGAATAAGACACGGTTGTTCTCCGCTATAGAGAGGTAAGCGATGAATTTCTATTCTCACTCCAATATTTTTTTCGAAACGAGCGTTCACCCAGAAATTTAATCTGTGAGTGTGCATTGGGAGGAAAAACGGGTGTAGGGTGCTCTAAAGAACTTGTGAGTAAATAAGACCAGTGGGCGAGAGAGGGTTGAGAGGTGTGGCTTCTGTTGTAGAATCATAGAGTAAAGGAAACTTTAGTGTTGCAGCACTGGAATCAAATACTGTTGAGCAATAATTCACATCTTAATATTTAGGCTGTAGAACGTTTTTGTTTTTTTGTTTTTTTCTCAGATGGGATTCACGTGGTTATCATCTAAAATAAATGGTCCTACTGGTCTTATTCATTCAATTCAAAACCCGAATTGAATGATTCAGTATGACTGAATCTTATTACTATATATATATATATATATATATAAATTGTTACCAATTTATCACATTGCAGAAATGTAACAACGCACTACCAAAAACAGAAAATAGCAGCAGAAGATCCTAGTAATTAGATAAGTCTGACATGGACAATGTAAACATGCAATCATAAAATTCTTGTTTTTGTAGGAAAAAAAAATGTTTAACGGGAGTGATGTAAACATTATACAATAAAAGCTGTTCATTGGTTAAATGAAATTACCTTAGTAAATGTGGTAAAAACCTATATGTTTAAACAATTTTTTATTTTCGCTCTAACAATATTATACAATATTATACTTTATTTTTTATGCATATTTAGCCATGCAATGAATGTATTTTTGTGATAAAACATTGCACTAAAATTATGTTTTAAAGTGTATGAAATTCCTTGCCCCTCCCTGTATGATAAATACAACATATGTTTTTTATCATTGCATTTTACAATGACAAAGAGATATTTAACAGCTTGGTTGGTATCCTAACATTACAATTTAATTGTATTGTAATTCCAAATTCATTTAATCACATATACAGCACATTTAAAAAGTGCAAAATATGTAGTCACCAAAATTTCATCCTGTAATACTTTAGAATCCACAGCTGGCAGTTGTAAATGCAACAAAATATGGTAGTTGTATCTGAATAATGACATGATTTACAGTGTCAAACAGGAAAATAAAGGGATAGTTCCCCTAAAAATGAAAATTCTGCCATCATTTACTCACCCTCATGTCATTCCAAAACTGTGTGACTTTCTTTCTTCTGCGGAACATAAAAGAAAATGCTTTGAGAAATGATATATTTTTTCGTCCATACAATACAAATCAATGGACACCAAAATTGTTTGGTTACCACCAGTCTTTAAAATAGCCAACTTCTTTTGTGTTCCACAGAAGAAAGGAAGTCACACAGGTTTGGAACAACACGAGGGTGAGTAAATGATGACAGACGGTTCATTTCTGGGTGAACTATTCTCTTAAACAGCTCTGATTATGTGACTGTTTACCTCTGCCATGTCAAAATGTTCAGTTAAATCAGGACAGTTTGCACTTTCATTTATAGCTGACATCAAATTTGATGACAGATGTTACCAGTGGGATTAAAAAAACATAAGGTTTTATAGTTCGACAGCTGAGGAATACCACAGGGTACTGTTCTAGGTCCTATTTCATTCTCAGGAGGTTCCTCCACTGACAGGCTGAGGCTGAAGACACGGTTTAGTCGAAGGATGATGAAGCTTTTAAGGGTGGGGCTATTGTAAGAGGAGGAGTTGTTTGGTGTGTAGTGGAGAGAGTCAGCTGAGATATAGATACATTGTGGACGCTTGCATTGGGATATTAGAGATCTTGAAGCAGAAGCAGTAATGGTGAAGCAGTTTTGTAATACTGTGTGCATTTAGCTCTCTGTGACCGGACAGACGAAGGGCTTTACACACACCGGACACCGGTGAGTTCTGGTTCATGAATGCTTTTAAATGGGTCCACAATGATTTAAACCCCCGTTTAAAGAGCATGACAAAGTTAAAAAGCTTTGAGTGTGATTCATGCATGATGTAGTGCTGAAGGAGTGTGGAACGGAGGGTAGTGTGTGGGGAATGTTTGTGTTAAACTTCTCAACTTATTATTTATCCATTAATACAAAAGATGTATGTAGAAATGTATGTAATGTAGAAATGTGATGTTCTGAGTATGCTCTAAATATATTGACAAGTATTTAATTTCTGGCAAGCTTTATATGGCCAGTTGTGAACAAAGGGTGAGCTGCTTCCTTAAATATAAAACCTAAATACCCCTAAATTATATTATTGTCACTGAATGTCTTGAATGTTATTTCGATTGATGCTATCACATATACTGTATCTGGTTAGTTAATTGCTTGAACGTCACTTTTTATAGGCTATATAATAATTACACGTTAAAGGGTTAATTCACCCCAAAATAAATGATAGATAGATAGATAGATAGATAGATAGATAGATAGACAGACAGATAGATAGATAGACAGACAGACAGATAGAAAGAAAAGAAAACTCAATTACTCACCCTCATTCGTAATATTTTCACACAAGAAAATATTTTGACTAAAATCTGAGAGATTTCTGTCCATATTTTCACAAAGAGAGCACATCAAATATAAGTTCTTCCAGACATTCTTGATGTTCGAGAAGAAGTCACATTGGTTCATGTGGGTCACACAAGTGCATTTCAGTTTCTGTTTACTATATTTGATCAGCCCCATGTTCAATATTAGCTATATGTGAATAAAAGCCTAAATTAAATCTGTTCATCATACAAAGCTCTTTAGAAGACTTGGATTAAACCACTTGATTCATATTGTTATTCATATTACAGTGTCTTTATAAATGTGTTGTAGTGTGAACGTTTCAATGGAGGTACAGGTTTCATTAAAAAATATTCTCATTCGTGTTTCGAAGATGAATAAAAGTCTTATGGGTTTGGAATGACATGAGTAAATGATGACAGAATGGTCATTTTGGGTGATCTGATAGTACATGTTGATGATGCTATCACATGGACACAGTAATGTTAAGAATGACCATTTGTTGTTGTATCCAGGAGATTCCTGTTAAAGTATTATGGAAATTTGTATCTGTAAGGACTCTGTATGACTTTTGAGGTTCTAGCATGCTATTGCAGACACTAGTTTGATGAATGAAGGTGATTTCAAGTGCAGCCTAAAGAAAAATCACATACTTCAGTTCCCTGCAAGCGATCCTACATATTGGTTTGGCATCTTGTTTTCACGATTCAGGTCTGTATATTAAATGCCAGAGTGGTCAAATACAGGTAGGATTCAGAACGTAAGTTCTGAATAGTAATTTTACCACTGTAGGATGTATGTTTTCCTTTAATATTTTCACAAATTCCATTATATGGACAAAACAGTCTTGACTTAGACCAACCCACAAGATGCTTGCTGCAGAGAGAATTGATCATGAGCCTCACGGCCATAACTTTCAATGGCCGGCGGACTCCATGGACACATTCCATTCTATCTTGCGTCATTTTGCTATCATTCATAGTTTCCTATACAGTGTTAATACCCCCTGGACCAAGGCGGGGTTGTGACACTATAGACCTGAGCCTGGACACCACAGTTCAGCCAGTGGAAATCCCTGCTGTTCATTCATTCAGCTCTTATGTACATTGAGTTAGTGACTCATAAGGTACTGTGGTCAGAGCGATCTGTCCTAGAGCTTAATGATCCAACGTTTCACTGGTGCATAACGAATTGAAATTTTATGCAACCCAACATCGCTTCCTTCTGCATAGTTTGTGTTGCATGTTTTCTTACTTCATTTCTGGATAACATCCTCTTATTTCTGTTTCTTGTATATTCTGGAAGTTTAAGAGGGATTGCATTTTTCCAACCCTACTCAGATGTTTTTGTTTTTAACCAGACTGAAATTCTCCCATCTTTAGTGTCAACATTTAATAGTCATACAGTTGTCATTGTGAGTTTGACCCAGAATTAGTATTGCTGTGATTGTTATTTTGCTGCATGGAGGTTCACTGTGTCTTATGTTGCAGTCACATTGTATTGGAATTACTGTAATTATACCAACTCAGCGATTCTACTTCAAGAAATGTCCTCAGATTCGTTTCTGTGGCAATGATCACAATGCCAAAATGGATTCATGTGACTTGGTTATTAATGACAACATTACATACTGTTAATTCATTTATATTCTGCATGCAATTGCAAACTGTTTAAGAACAAAGCAAATACACCATTATCATAAACCCTATTCAAATGATGTATCAAACAGAAATATGTGTTGAGGTGAGAGCTAACTGCGGAGGCCGCTGCCATTTCATTTTTGTTTATATGATGTTTGAGAGAAATAACCAAGCTTTCATATAAGTTTCCAACTTGTAATTACGAGTCCAATGAAGACCTGAATGGTTCTTTGTCGGAAACTCATAATTACTGTAATTCAGATGACGTAAACAGTTGATGTCTGGAGCAGTTAAAATATATCATAGAAAACATGCCATGCAAAACTGCTTACCTCGTACTGCAGGTATTTACTGTATGTGTGTATGTATGTAAATATTTGCTTTTATATATTTTTTCTTTTGCATATTTTATATTTTTATAGGCTTGTTAGTTATTGCTATAATTTCATCAACAAAAACTATAAAATACCCTCTCATAAATAAATAAATAAAATAAATTAAATTAAAAAAAGGAAAATGAATCCTTATATACAGCGCAGCATATTACTGCATAGGAAGAGCATTTCCTGTCTAACCATTACATTCTTCTTAATTACATAAATGAAACTGTAAATTCAAATGGAAACCCTTAACTCAGTGTGAATTATGGTTTGGACATGTTCATTGCCGGAATTAAAGAACAAACAAATTTAGCCCACCCATACAGCAAACATGTGCACAACTATAAGAGCTTCAGTCCCATTCATCATTCAGATTGCATAAGAGCCTGTTCCTCATTGCCAATGAATCTCTCATCCAATTAGTGATTGTCCATGTTTCCAAAAGCTTTTCTCCCTGGTTGCCCATTCAGCCATCCTGATGACATGAAGCTTTTTTATAGCGTCCTCTGCCCAGTGGCTCCAAAATAATGGAGTTGCCTATTAATAAAGAAATCAGGATGAGCAACTGAGGTGTGACCGTTGCGCTGTCAACCAGTGCCTCATTTGGAAGATTCACATGAAAATCATGGGCGTACTTAATTATACTAACCATCTTAATATTTTATGATTCAGCACTGGTTATGATGTTTTTCACTTTTGTTTTTGTTATAACTGCTGCTGGTACTTAATATCTTGCTAAAGTAAATGTTATTAATGAATAAAGTCAATGAATACATTCCCTGAATAAGGAAAGGTCTGGGTTCATTTCCAAGGAGTTGCAGGAACTTCTATTGTTACTAAAGTAACTGCACTCCCACTTGATCTTTATCAGGTCATTAAGCCCTGGGACCAAGAGTCTTGACCTGGCAACTTGTCTTCTTTTATTCGGATAAAAGAATACAATATTCTTTTTCTCACCCACCTGTTCTCTCAAAGGCTACATTAGCACAGAAGAATAAAAAAACTGATTTGATGACTGAATTTGTACCTTAGATTACCTTAAATATGCAATAAATATCTTTGATATTTGGGTCAATGACAATTAAAAATTCAATTTATACATTCTATTACTTGAATACACCTCTTCTAAAAACTGGGCAGAAAAAAAGTCTTATTAAAATAAAAATAAACAAGAAAATTTTAATAAGTCATTTGGCTTAATCTTTTATTATTATTTCCATAAAATATTATTACTAATTCTACCACTAACAACTCTCACAAATGTGTTAAGGTCATACAGTAAAACCAAAAATTATTCAGACATCAGATATAATTTTTATATTTTTTAGTGGTACAGGACAGTATACTTCATTTATGTAAGTGAGGATAGCAAAATTAAAACAAACTGTGATATACCCAAATATTCTTCATACAGTGGACTACCAGTAAAATTGATAAAAATTTGGGACCAGAAATTTGATTTGACACTTTGACCTGACCATGTTTTGTAACATAACTTTCTATCAAAGTTATCTGACATTATCAAGATGAATTTGTTCTGACACAGTTTAACTCTTGTCATATTTTATTACCATTTTCTAAACTATAGCAAATAAACTGTGATGATTTGAGAAATGTTGAAGGTGTCTGAATAAATTTTGGTTTGGCTGTAAGTCATTTGTGATTATCAAGATGAATTTGTACTGACACAGTTTAACTCTGAGTTCTCTATCTGTCGGTCACTATGAGTTATGTCGTGATGACATAGGGGATTTACTTGGGAGCCCCTATCACCTCTGCCTTTAAGAGAAAATGCCAATGAAATTTGGCTAGTGGATTTTGCATACCTGAGCCACTCCCCGTGCATACTGGTATAAGTAGGCGACAGGTGCATCCACTCATTCAGATTTTTGCTTCGGAGCCGAGTGGCTGATTTGTGCTGATCTCCACAAAGCCTTTTCATCTTCTGTCTTGGAGGCTGTTCTGGTTGGCGTTATGGTGCGAACAGCGGTGTCCCTACTTCTGTCTGGGCGTCCAACATGCTGAAGCTGCGTTTGTGGATGACTCATATGTCCATTGGGGCCGTATGACCATGGCATCGCTGCAATCTCGCCTCTCTCGTGAAGAGAGAGGCACCCTCTGCCGTTACCCCTCCTGGCTTCTCTGTCAGAGCTAACACTCTGGGAGATCTGAGGATCACAGTGAGAGCTTCTCCTGACGGGTCTGTCCCCGCAGACCTCTCACTCCTCCCACAGCGATCGTCCCGTCTAGTTCCCGAGTGATTTCGCTGGTCCCGCTCGTGACGGTCCCAGCGTTTCATTCGGTGCGCCGGCAGACGATCAAATGTCGATCGCGGCATCGGGGATGGGCTCTTGTCCTCCGAGGATGAACATTCGGTGGGGCTGCCCCCCTCGAGTGTTGTGGCCGCTGCCTAATCGGACCCTGAGCTGATGGCCATGCCTGCCCGGACAGCCGTGAGCATCGAGCCGCAAAACGCCGCCACTTGGAGGAATCGTCCACGCGTCCCGTCCAAAACCTGTAAGCTGACGGCCGCTCTCGGTCCCTGCAGGTCCATAAAGCCAAGGCACTAAAACAACTGCACGAGGGTAGTGCCGACCCGGGGTTGATGGAGGAGCTGCACACAGAGACTGACTTCAACCCTTCAGGCGGCAAAAGTCACGGCGCGGTCCCTCGGGAATGTGATGTCCACACTTGTGGCTCAAGAGCGCCATCTCTGGCTCAACCTGGCAGAGATGAGAGATGTTGACAAAATGCGCTTTCTTGACTCTCCCATCTCCCAGGCTGGGCTGTTCGGGACTTTGCCCAGCGGTTCTTGGCAGTACAGCAGCAGATGGAGGCTATCCAGCACATCCTGCCCCAGTGTGAGGCACCGGCCACTGCTCCGCCACAGGCTAAGCCCCACTCTGCTCGTTGCCGTGGGCGCCCTCCTGCGTGCTCCAGAGCCGCTCCGCCCCGTGCTGAAGCCACACCGAAGCCGGCGCATCGAGCCTCTCGCAGGAGTGCGGCACCCCACCGTGGGTACGTCGATTGTTCCTTTGGTGCCACTCGCACGGAATTTGGGGGTGTGGCTCGCGCTGCCCAACCCGTCCCCGTTGGCTCATTCGCACAATCCGACTCAGCTATGTGATTCAGTTCACCAGGCGACCTCCCAAGTTCAGTGGAATTCTCAAGACTTCGGTGGCACTCCGAGACGCTCCTGTCTTGTGCAAGGAGATTGCTGTCCTCCTGGCAAAGGGTGCAATTGAGCCGATCCCTCCTGCCGAGATGAAGCAGGGTTTTACAGCCCTTACTTCATCATACCCAAGATCTAAGATCACGTTGCATGTCACAGCTCGCTTGCCATCTCCTCCTTTGGAGTCAGACGTGGCTCAAGTCGCTGCGCGCTGTCCACATCCCGGGATAGCTCAATCGTTTAGCCGACACACTCTCATGACAGCTCACGTTCCCTGGAGAATGGCGACTCCATCCCGAGATGATTCAGCTGATCTGGAGTTGATTCAGGGAAGCCCAGGTAGACCTGTTTGCTTCCCACGAGTCCTCCCACTGCCAGCTGTATTACTCCCTGACCGAGGCCCCCCTCGGCACAGACGCGCTGGCACACAGCTGGCCTCGGGCTCTCCTCAAGTATGCGTTTCCTCCAGTGAGCCTTCTCGCACAGACACTGTGCAAGGTCAGGGAGGACGAGGAACAGGTCCTGCTGGTTGTGCTTTACTCGCCCACACGGACCTGGTTTTCGGAACTCATGCTTCTCGCGACAGCCCCTCCCTGGTGCATTCTCCTGAGACAGGATCTCCTCTCTCAGGGGCTCAGCACAATTTGGCACCTGCGTCCAGATCTTTGGAACCTCCATGTGCGGCTCCTGGATGGGATGCAGCAGACTTACTGTAAGTGATCTGCCACCATCGGTGGTTAACACGATCACTCAGGCTAGAGCTCCCTCTACGAGGCAAGCCTATGCTCTGAAGTGGAGTCTGTTCACGAACTGGTGGTCTTCTTGCCGAGATGACACCCAAAGATTCTCGATTAGTGTCGTGCTTTCTTTCCTGCAGGAGAGGTTGGAGCGTAGGCTGTCACTCTCCACCTTGAAAGTGTATGTTGCTGCTATCGCAGCACATCACGATGCAGTGGACGGCCGGTCCCTAGGTAAGCATGACCTGATCGTTAGGTTCCTGAGGGGTGCCAGGAGGTTAAATCCTCCTAGGTCAACCCTGGTGCCCTCCTGGGATCTCTCTGTTGTCCTGGCTGGACTTCAGAGGGGTCCCTTTGAGCCGCTGGATTCAGTTGAGCTTAAGTTCCTGTCTGCTAAGACAGCGCTCCTGACCGCGCTCACTTCCATCAAGAGGGTCGGGGACCTTCAAGCTTTTTCGGTGAGCAAAGAGTGCCTTGTGTTCGTGGCGGCCTACTCTCACGTTGTTCTGAGAACCCAGCCTGGATACGTGCCCAAGGTTCCCACCACTCCCTTCCGAGATCAGGTAGTGAACCTGCAAGCACTGCCCCTGGAGGAGGCAGATCCAGCCTTGGCATTGCTGTGTTCCATAAGAGCGCTGCGCATATATGTGGACTGCACCCGGAGCTTCAGGAGATCTGAGCAGCTCTTTGTCTGATACAGAGGTCAGCAGAAAGGGAAGGCTGTCTCCAAGCAGAGGTTGGCCCACTGGATAGTGGATGCCATCTCCTTGGCGTACCAATCTCAAGGCGAGCCGTGCCCCCTGGGGGTGAGGGCTCACTCCACTCGGAGTGTTGCCTCCTCCTATGCGTTGGCGCACAGCGTCTCTCTGGCAGACATCTGTAGAGCTGCGGGCTGGGCGACACTGAACACCTTCGCGAGATTTTACAGTCTCCGCATTGAGCCAGTTTCTTCCCGTGTGTTGGGTAACAGGTAATTGGCGGGAAGAGCTGGCCGGTGTCACGCTTGCCGTGCCATTCCCCCTCACCCGGGGATGCGAGCATCTTTTTTCTCCTCCAGTAAGTTCCCCGGATGGTGAACGCTGGTTGAGTATCCTCCAGCACTCCCGGCAGTCAGACTGGGTGGAGCAGTCTGGCCCAGTACTGGTGTTAGCTTGCCCGGTTCTCCGGTCAGCCCCGTACTGGGCTAGGTGTCCATATGGCTTGATTCCCTTTGGGCGATCCCATATACAGGTGCATGTACAGGTCTTTTGTAACTTATTTCAAAAAGTGAAACTTTTATATATTCTAGATTCATTACATGTAAAGTAAAACATTTCAATTTTTTTTTTTTTAAATTTTGAGGATTAGAGCTAACAGTTTATGAAAGTCAAAAATACAGAATCTCAGAATATTAGAATATTTATATTTGAGTTTCATTAACTGACGATCCCTACAGTATAAATTCCGGGCATCTCTTGTTCTTTGAAACCACAATAATGGAGAAGACTGCTGACTTGACAATGGTCCAGAAGACAATCATTGATACCCTCCACAAAGAGGGTAAGTCACAGAAGGTCATTACTGAAAGGGGTGGCTGTTCACAGAGCGCTGTATGAAAGCTTATTAAATGCAAAGTTGACTGGAAGAAAGAAATTGGGTAGGAAAAGGTGCACAAGCAACAGGGATGACCGCAAGCTTGAGAATACTGTCAAGCAA